>VXBA01003285.1:546986-715904 GCA_013399895.1 Serilophus lunatus | reverse complement strand
CGGGGTACGGTGCCGCCCGCGAGAGCCGTCCGTCCGCCCGCCGCATTGCCTTCAGGGCCGCAGCGGCCCCAGGGGCGGGGGCGAAGGGCCGCCCGGATGCCCGGACCTGCTGTGGGAAGTTCCCCCGTGGTGTGGGAACCGTCCCAGCCGAGGGTGGCTTTGCCTCTGCGTAAAGTGACTCTTCCGTAGCGCCCTGCCTCAGTTTCCCCTTAAACCACAGCCCTGGCGCCAGGGACGCCCGCTCCATAGCATGGCTGGGCGTGATGCCTCGGCTGCGCAGCTAAGTGGAGGGGTAGACAAGGATTAAAAATTAAAAAAAAAAAAAAATAAAAAAAATTCTTAAAAGTTCTAGGCTTCTCAGTACAGGACAGACATGAAACTCCTGGAGCGAGTTTAGCTTAGAGGGCTACAAAGTTTATCAAGGCACTGGAACATTTCTCTTTAGAGATAAAACAGTATAAGTATCTGAAGGAAGGGTGTCGAGAGGATGGAGCCGGGCACTTCTCGGTGGTGCCCAAAAATAGGACAAGAGGCAACAGGCAGAAACTTGATGCCCAGAAAGTTCCACTCGAACGTGAGGAAGAACTTACTTGCTGTGCAGGTGACCACGCACTGGAACAGACTGGCCGGAGAGGGTGTGGGGTCTCCCTCACTGGAGATATTTTCAGAAATATTTCTGTAATTGCACACTTTGGTGGGAAGTTCCTGCATTTGTGTTCAAGGCTACAGTTACTGCCATACAAGCATTGCACTTAAAATTAGCTAACTACGCTTCTAAACAGCCACACGCATTTTTGAAAATTAAATCTGTAGTTCTCTACACAGGCAATCTGTCCCTCTGTTGTAGCTGACAGATGTCAATCATGGTCAATTGGGACTGATTCTGTTGGACTTTGTGAATAAAATTATGTCAAATCTGAGATACGATTAGATTGACTCGATTTCAATAGTTTTATGAATAGTAGGAACTTCATGGATAATGTCAGGCAGTTATCAATGTAAAATTTAACCAAATTCTTCAAGCTGGGCTGCACTGGCTGTCAGAAGCAAATCTGAAATAATTTCTGTTTAAACCATCCCATTGTACCACAGTTTGTCTTGGGTCAGTTGATGACTTTTGTTAGCAGTGAGACAGCCTGAGCTCTGATCTCCAGACAAGAGAGAAAATTTTCCAAACTCCTAGACTTCATCTCAGCTCGAGAGAAGAATGCCTAAAATTAAGCATTTCTGGAAATATTTAAAATTTCCTTATTTGGTTTGACATAGTAAAATGAGCTTGAGTGGTCAGATTTGTACAGTCCTCTGTTTTATCTTTCTGGTGGTACCAAATATTTTTCTTCAAAGTCCATTACATTTTGTGGCATGAAAGGGAAGGATATGGGTAGGAAGGAAGAATAGAAATCCTGGATGCTGGAAGCCAAAGTCATGCTGTAGTTGCAGCTCCTTTAATTGCCAAGAGTGAGGCCTGGCAAAATGTCAGATCCAGATGTGGAGGATCAGCCTCCTATCTTGACATCATGACACTCAGGAGAAACTGGTAGAACACAGAATCAAGGCTTTGAAGCATGAATTTGAATCACAGCTCCTGGTGCTGAGAGGAAGCTTAATTTTCATTGTGGTCATTTGTCATTTGTTTCAATACAAATGAGAATAAATAATACTCCAATTTCTATTCCTCCTTAAATAAAACTCAAACATATCAATCAAAAACATATCAATCAAAATATTTTTAAATACCTTTTAAAAATCAGTTCTCTTAATTTTTTCTTCAGGATAGTCTAGTTTCCTGGTTTCATTTACTTTTGGTGACAGACCTTTCCTAACTGTTCATTATAGGAATTTATGGTTTAAATTAACATGCTAAATACACATTTTCTGCCAAATCTCTTCCATTATATTTTGATAGTACTTATAGGTAAGGTAATTAAGTACTTCTTTCNCCCCCTTGATATTTTAAGAGAACAAAATCATACTGTTCTGGCTTTGTGTTGCTCAGCTGCTGTGACATTTCTCACACAACTTTTGAAAAGTTCAGATACTTTCAAGCCAATTTGAAAGATGAGAAAAAATACCAGAGATATCAAAGTTTAATCAAAATTTGTGGCTGTATAGACACAAGAGACTCAAATGGTGGCCTTCTATAAGCTAAGGGTGAGGCAACAGCCCATACTGATTCTGAGGAGCTGCTGCTCAGGCTATGTGTGCTGATTTCCAGGCAATGGAAAGATACCTATAGGTAAAGCACTTGCTTGTCCCTTGCCAGAATCATGGAGGGAGGCTGGGAGCATTAGAGGGGAAGGGAAGTAAGAGACGTAGGCAGGTGTGGAGAAAATAGTGGGAAGTGGAAACTGGAGATCATGCAGGAACAGGAGAGGACTGGAGAATGGTGTAAGGCAGTGAGAGGTATGGAATGGGCTGGGGAGAAGGAGGTGCTGAAAGGGGTGAGGCAGGAGGCATTAGTTCTTCAGAATGTTAGTGTAGTAACCTTAAATCTGAAAAACATTTGGAATAATTCTTTGCTATTCTGTGATAATCATCGTGGCGTGATTATATGAATTCTATAGAAACAGTAAGACAATACATTTTCACTTCCTACCCTGAGACTTGATTTTATAAATGATATTTTTTTCTATCATGAAGGGTACTTAATTCTGATGAAGAAACTGAAGAAAATACATTATGAGGGAGGTGGTGGGTTGTTCAGACCTTATTCAATGATTTTATAGTATTTATGTCTCTCATGTCATGTTCTGGTTTATTTTTTAATAACCAGGAAAGGGTTTTCTCAACAGCTTCTGTTTAAGTGTCAGCCCTGACAAGTTGCTCCTTACAGAGCTTCGATGAGTGCAGTGAACTCCACTGAACACCTGTCTCTAGCGGCCAAGGATCAAGACAGGGATGCAGTGAGTTCCTCTCTGAGAGGGGGGGGGGAAGTAAGCAGGCAGGCAGGGGGAAGATTAGTGGGTTAAAAATAGTCATATAAAAGAAAACAATTATTTTATGCAGCAGATAAATACATTATGGAAAATCTTTTCTGGTGGAAAAGAAATCATTGGGAATGAGAGCATAAGTGAAAGGCAACTAAAGATAGAGTGTAACACGAACAATAAATTATATTTTTCTAAGTTTTGAGTTGGCCAAAGTTAAAGGGCTGTGAGAGTAAGTTTAAGCAGTTGAAATCAGAAATACCATTATGCTTGGTCTCCAGGTATTATTTATAGCACATGTTTTAATGTTCAGTTTTAATGTTTTTTTCTCCCTTGTTTTGAAAGGGCTTATGAGTTGCAGCATTTCAATTATAAAAAGCTTGTCAAAATGACGTAAGGACACATCATAGCAACAAATAAATCTTCTTGTATAAATTTTTGGAAGGGAGAAGATGAGTTAAGAGGTACATTTTTCTTTTCATTGTCTAAGTCTCTTAAATGCCTACTCTTAATCAGATGGGATCTCCCTCTGGAGCTCTTCAAAGACATCAATGTCTTTTCCTCTGACTGTGTAAGAAATTTATGTGCTTCATTTGACAGACTGCTTTCCCTATAATATGGAAACTGGTTACATTCCCTAACACTGAGATCCAGATAATATTCTCCTGATGACTTAATTCTGAGTTAAGGCAAGATGCACTCTGCACCATCTTCACTCCCACTCCTTCTCATCTTCTTCTTACATCTTCAGTTTCTTCAGGAAAAAAATTATAAGAGCTGCAATGCTCCTTCACCAAGCCCTCTGGATGATCAGCAACCACAGATATTTAAACATCTAAATTTTAGGTGATAATTAATTACCTAAACTATAGATGTCAGATTTCATTCCTCTCTCCCTCTGATAAAACTGGCAAATGCTTTCAACTGGGGGAAGCAAAGAGTCTCACAGATAAAATTTTGAACAGGATGCAGGCTCTACCAGTGACACTTTTTGCAAGTCACCCTTCTGTGTTCTTTCTCCACCACCTTTTGTTTCATAAACTGAGGTATATATTTCTGCTACCTGCCAATGCTAAAAGCCAAAGTATCAAGTGTGCTACTCTCAATAATCTGCAAGAATAAGCATGGCAAATACAGAAACTAAGACGCTGAAGGAATTGGGTAGAATTTATGTGCTGTATTTATGATCATCACTTAATGCAGAAGAGCAGTCATATATCTGTACGTTCACAGAGTCCTTAATCCCTTATTAATTTATGTAATATGTAGTCTTATATTTTTAGTTATTAATTGTAGTTCATCATTTGAACTACATTTATTTCAGAGATTAGAAACAGACATAAATATCATGTGAGTGATCAAAACAACTTTCATATACTTAACTATTCGTGGTATTTGTAAGTCTTCATGATATTTGTAAACAGCTGAAGCCCTTTCTTGGTAGAATAAAAAAAGATGGAGCTGTGAAGTAAATGTTGTGCTTTTACTTCATAATATTGACGGCGTATATGCATAATAATGACTGCATTATATTTTGCTCCACCTGGACATCTTGCTTTATGAAGACTTCTTTGGGTCTTATTAAACCATAAACAGAAAGAGAATAGTGATTAGAAATTTTAGCATATTCTTTTTAGCTTGGAAAGAAGATAGCTCAGTTAAAAAACCTAAAACACATCCTGTTAAACAAATCAGTTTGATCTCAATTTTTGAAGAAAAGTTGCTTTGATAAAGCAACCTTAGGCATCATTCTTGATGGAAAAGGATAGCTTTTGTGTTCCCAGAGCTTGTAAACATATTGTTTATATGATATAAGTGTTTTTATATAACACATGGGTTGGAAATGAGGCCTAGAGCTCACAAAAATCTGCCTTACTGTAAGAATATGATGGTCGCTAAATAGCAACAACTCCTGTTACCAGAATCTTAAGGTTCAGGCGTGTTCCCTTTCCCTTGCTTCAGACATCTGCTGGAATGAGAGGGGTTGAGGGAGAGCAGTGGTCTGTAGCAACTACTGTTATAAAGCAGTTTTCAGTATCTTCAAAACAGAAATGCACTAAAGATGTTCTGAGGCAGGTGGAGATGAAAGCTTGAAAGCTGTCCAAGGGATTCACTTATCAAGCAGAGATTTAGCCTAAACCTTAGCTCTAATATGCATTGTAATTTGCAGTACTTCAGTGTTATTTGCACTTGCCAGGCTTTTTGTGAACTACCATACCTGAAAGTATTCAATAATTCTGTTTATCCTTGTTAAGGGATTTGGTAAGCTATATTTATAAAAGCAATGGTTATTAAAAAGAACAGGAAAACATTATTGTTTGGAATTACTAAGAGAATTGTAAGAAAGAGGGGAAAAACCCCTGCTGTGGAATGATTATCAGCAGTGATAACTCTGTACACAAATATTTCAGTTCCCTGTGATATGACACATTTTAGAAAAAAAAAATCAACCACAAAAATCCAAATAAAACATCTATTGACATAACTCTGGCAAATAATGAAAACACAAACAATTCCTAGCGTAATTCAAGGGGACTAGGATTTCAGCTATTTCCTCCGGTTATCTACCTTATAAAAGTGTATTTTGAAATGCAAGAGACCTAAAAATAGCAATAATAAATAAAATCTTCCTAGCAAAATGCAGTTAATGTAGAATTGCAAAATTTTCCGGTTTAAGAGGCATCTCTAGATATCACTGTGAAGAAAGCTTTATGTGCACTTGGGCTATAGCAAACATTCTAGGATAAATGTTGGAAGGATCATAGTTTGTATTTGAATAGTTTGTCTTAAGGAACTTAAAAAAATGAGAAGCTCTCCCAGTAGCTCTCCAATCCTGCTCACTTCTCTATAGTACTGTGATACTTCCACCCTTAAAAACCCAACCAAACAAAAACAACAACAAGGGGAAATGTGCTGAAGAAGGCTTAGAGGGACAATGTGCATAAATTGGCCAATATGCAGTTTAGCTCTGCTGGAGAAGACTTGAATAGACAATGGAGAAACCAATTTAATTGCAATCCAACCAATATATGTTTAAACATAAAATTCAAAATGCTAAAGTGATAGCAATTTCATTTGGAATCTAAGTGATAAGTGATTTAATTTAATTGATATTTGTCAATTCATCAAACTTGAATTACTTTTCAAAGAGAGCTTAATTCTGACAACCTTCCTCTGGGGAAAATACCTTTAGCTTCCAGTTGGATTATACAAGCTCCTTAATAGCCCACACAGTAAGCTGCTGGTTGCACCTAACATATCACACCCAGGTTAAGGGTCATGAAGAATTTTGAATATTTGATGAGTTTGTTTCTGAAATGAAGTAACCTCAAATTTAAAAAGAATTACTTACTTTGCAAAATGGAATACTTGTATTTGCCATGCTTTATCTAGAAGGTTATCTTTATATATGTATGTATATGTATAATTTTAAATTGGATGCATAAACCAAATTTTTCTTCTTAATTTTGTACAGTTTTCAACCTCATACTTGCTATTCTTACACATTCATTTTAATTTACATTTGAATTAAATGCTATGTGTCCCAAGTTTCTTGTGTGACCACTCCTTAGCATATGCAAGCATTTGAACACAATTTCCAAATAAGAAAAAAACACCTATCAAGAATGTCTTGTTTAGTCTTTTTTTTAGCTTAAATATCTTCATTCTGTTTAATGCAACTTAAATTCATCTTCTTGAGAACTTTATACAAAAGTGAAAACATCGTAAACAAGAGGTGATCTGAGATAAAAACTGTGAATGTATACATTCCAACTCATAGCAATTATTATTTTTGCTTCTGCTGTTATTTTTTGTTTGTATTTATGGTAAATGCTTTTTCTTAAAAGAAGTTTTCTATGGGAACATCGAAGTGGCAATTTTAGTTACCTAAAATTTAGTCTGTCATTCACATGCAAAATGCAAGCTTTGTCATGTCTGAAAAGTTTGATTTCAAAAACATTTTCTGAACTTGTATAATGCACTTTTGCCTTCAAAAAGAACTGAGTTTGTCTCTGCTTGTTTGGAAATATGGGGGCTTTCCTACTAAAGCTTTATAATCCCATTTCTGTCTCTCAGATTTAGTGTTTTTAACCTCAGTGGCATTATGTGTCACCCAAGAAAAGGCTAAAACTGTTAAATCCCTACCAGGCTTAGACAAATCAAGATAGTGTGTGATCTATACTATACAAAACCTAAAACAGAGGACTATCTTGATAGCTCCCTTGCATAAGAAATACACAATAATATTGCAACTTTTATTGAAAGAAACCCCTTGGGTCTTCGGAATATTTTTTTCTTTCAGGAGTAACCTTTTTTAGTTTAATCATCTTTCATCTCCCAAACATGATAAATCTATATCTACAGTTATTTGTTATATATCAGTAAACCCTATATTACAGAAGGTGAAAGTACAGCTTGAGATGAGCTCTCAGAATCTAGATCCTTAGTAGCAATTATTTTTTTGGTAGTCCACTTTTTCTCAGTACAGGCATTAATTTTGGTCTGGCTTGTTAATAAAAGACAGTTCTTCTAGTTATTGGCTTTGTGTACTTTTCTGTTTGTCTTGATGTGTGATATACATCATACAGTATGAAATACAAGCTACAGTGTTACATTCTGTTGTTTCTTGGGCAGGTTTAGCAGCTTTTTTGTAACTTTAATTAAATAAATCAGTCCCCAAACTAACTGCAAATGCTTTTGCCACAGTGAAAAAATCTTTATATAACTACTTAAATGTCCCCATTATACTGCTTGAACAGGAACAATAAATAGGAACAGCAAAACTTATAGTAGTTTATATGCCATGTCACTAAGTACTTCATTGCAAAGATTAGATTAAGGCCAGACAAAGTTTCTCTGCATATACATTCTAAACGAGCTGTTAAATCTTTGACATGAAACCATTACCTATTCTAGACTAAATTTTTGAAACCTTGGATTGATAGTCTAAATCTCAAAGCATTTCGGAATCCATAGAAAGCACATATAAAGAGGGTCCAGTAATATAAGCCAAAAGTCTGCTGAGATTTTACTGAAGTTAATTTTCTGGAAGACAAAATTTTCAAATGCAGACATTGGCCTGAATGTCCTGTCTTATTTATTTCAGGAGAAGTCCAAGCTAATTCAGAAAAGGTTTCCCTTCGCTGCACTGCAAAATTCTTAGCTCTGAGATAATTCAAAACTGGGCAAGGGTTTTACAAGAGCTTTAGTCTGAACAAGAACTTGGATAGGGAAGAACATTTTATTTCCATTTTTATTACAACTTAAAATGCTCCATACTTGGAGTGATGGTTAAGAAAAATCTTGAGGGTGATGACACTCTCTCCTACATAAAATAACCGCACAAGGTCATAAAATGAAATCTCAGATGCATCATCATAAACTTTGTATGAAGTTCATGACATTAAAAATATTTTTTTACATTTCTCTGAATTCGTTGCAATCACAGAGCTCAGTGTTTGTACAGATTGCTGGTTATAGGATAGCTGGTGATGTGGCAGTATCAAAATTATCATAGGTCCCTAGGCATGTCAAATTATATGATAGTCTGGGGTTCCATGATACTATTAAGGAAATATATCTGTTAAAATATCAAGCTAACATTACTTTATTGAAATTTTGCAAGAAGGACACAGGGATCCTAGGCATATCACTAGAGTCTGATTCTTATTGACTAGGCATATGTTACCCAGGAATAAGTTTCAAAAGCACCTAAATGCCTTATAAGAAGTATCACAAACTTTCAGTGAGATTTCTGTGTGTGAAGAAATTTGAAACTAATTTTTCTTACTCTTGTTCAAGAGCTTTAACATATTACAAAATATACTTGCAAGGTCATTAATTCAGTAACAGTCTGTTTCTGGGTTTTTTTGGTTGGGTTTTTTTTTTTTGGTTTTGTTTTTTTCTTCTTTGTTTTACTGAAGTTCTATTGACTAACTTGAAAAACATACCAAATCCTCACTTGTCAGCCAAAGATTCTGGGTTTTTTTGGTTGGGTTTTTTCCCAACCATCCAACCCAACCATCATGGTCCCTTCATCTTCTGTGCAAGTTTCCTGTTTCACAAATTGTTCTGCTTATTGCCCATCCCAAGGTTTATCCAGTATCTCTCTCTGCACCTTGAAGGAATATCTTAATTTCAATGATAAGAAGATTAACAGATTTCTACATGTTTCTTCTGGTTCCCTGCACCTAAGACACAGTCCCTAATTCTCACAGGTGCTCTGACAGAGGAATGTAGTTCATCACAACCTTGATGTAGTCAAGGCTTATTTTCTGTTGACTTTTGGTCTACTTCTGTAGAAATACATGAAACCCTTGAATGGTCTCACATTACACAGGTCCAGATATTTTCAGATATTTGTAAGGTAGAATTCTGATATACTTATTTTATGGGCTCAGTGTGACAATAAACACATAATTTTCTTATGTTTTCTGGCAAGAGCAGTAATAATATTACTCTTTCCAGAGGTAGCCTTATGATTGCTAAATATTCAAATACACAAAAATATTTCAATATTTGAAAAAAAGTCCTAACTCAAATTATATGTAATGAACAAACTCAGCTTTTAGTGTAATAAGTTTGTTGTGTTAACTAGTTAGTCTTCTGAAGGTTTACAGATAAATAAAAACCACACACTAATGCTTATGAGTAAACTAAAACAGGAGTTCCCAAAATGCCGTTCATGGGACCTCTTCCTGTGTGTACATGGGACCATGATGAGGCTTTGCAACAAAATTCGTAGGCAGCACAGTATCTTCTCGGTAAGATAGCTATAAAATTTACACATTAATGTGAACAACCCAAGTGTTTCACACTGTGAAATAATCATGTGCAATAACTCAATAACCTCACTTTTTTTCATTTTTTCATATTTTGTAATTCAGTACCTAACTGAAATATACTTTGCAAATTTTCTGAAGGAGTTTGAAAGTCAAGGTTAGCTGTCTTTTTGACCAATTATTCAGTTTTCTTAATTTATTTGCCTGGAATTTTAATTTTTTCAGAATCTCACTATAATACATACTATGTACTATACATTTTTGGAGAGTGATGGTATTCTGCACCACAAATTATTTCAAACTGCATGAATGATCAATTACAATAAAGCTCTCTGAATTTTTTGAGTGCTAGTTACCCCATCACATGGAGATTTTTTTATTGGCTTTGATAAAGGACAGATTATGTTGTCTCATATTACAACTTTTCTCTAGGAGGGTTTTGGCAGGGCCAAAGCTGAAAGGGACTGTTGAAAATAGTTCATGGGATATATTTTACAAAACCAGAAAGTGCATGTTTTCTCCAATACAGTAGCCATTAATGCCTGGTGAAGTCAATCTTGTGATTTAAAACACATACATTGTTATTTTTTAATTCTCTATTATTGAACAATGAGCCATGTATGCTTGTTGCATATGCAAGTTGCTGAAGAGAAAAAGAACAGTAATTTTGGTGGTATCTACATGTTTTCCTACATTATTTCAATATACCAATTCTTTTCAATATGATCTTTAAGCATATCCTTATTCTTCTCATTATAACTTTACTGTTATTTTCCAAAGTTCCTGTAATTTCTCAGTAGAAACAGCCATGTAGCTTATTTCCACTAAAGTATGAAGCAAATTTGAAGTTAACCCGCCATTTACAACAAGTAGGACACAACAAATGCCATATTGTAATGGGAAATGATTACATTAGTAAGAGTACTAAGATTAGGAAAAAATACTCTATATTCCTCATTAGTCCCTCAAATTTGTGAAATTAATAAAAATTCTTCCTTTTCATTTAATAACTCAAGTCCCTAAGCTAGCATATATCTAACTCTTATTGCATTGTTGCTGAAGTAATCAGCAGTTCTCCAACTCCTTTTACAAGCAGGCAGAAAACAACCATAACTACTAAAAAATATCTGATTCCCATCTATCAGCTCTAGATAATGTGCAACTGAAATACTGAAAGTACGAATCTCACAGACACACAAAGGTAATTAGAATATATAAAGCTCAGTGCATCGTTCCTTTCTTAGATAAGTAATTTCCCATTTTCCTCCTCTTTAACTTCCTACTCTGTTCTCATTAGGTATTGTTATTGCAGCACTCAGCTTCTCCTACCTGGGTAGACTTCCCTTGTCTTCAGAACATGAATGAAAGGAGATATTAAATAATAACTGTATTATTCCTTGTGAAGAAGTCATCATAAGTTAGAAATCATTCTCCTCCTTTAGTTTTGGAGTCTAGGTTTTGCAGGGTAAAGTGAAGTACAAACTTTCAAAGTATGGGAGGAATGGCATTAGGAATTTGTGCTTCACTCTAATATATTGCTTACTGGTTTTTGCACTTGTACAACTGAATTAGAGAAGAAGAAACTATTGCAGGGCAATTTTCAGATAGCTTAAATTCCACCTAAGTTCCAATGCCTCATTAATGAAAATAGAAAAGTACCTCTCAGAAAAGTGCTTCAGAATGCTAAGCAAGGCGCTGACCGGGAATACAAGAAGCATAAGGACTTAGCAGAGTTTAAGCCATCTAAGTATGAGGCTAAGAAGCTTACTTTACCAAGTTCAGTTCCTGATCATAGAGGTAGGCTTGACTGCTGCTCTGTTTTGATAACTTAAATTGAATGAACTCCATCTAATCTCAATAAAACAAATTCACTGAATCACAGAATCATCAGGGTTTGAAGAGATCATCTTGTCCAACTGTCAAACCAGCATCACCATAGTCACACCTAAACTGTATCCCTAAGTGCCACATCCAGATGCCTCTTGAATACTTCCAGAGATGGTCACTCCACCACCTCCCTGGACACCTTATTCCAATGCCTAACCACTCTTTCCTTAATTTTTTTTTTTCTAATATGTCATCTGAACATCTCCTGACCAACTTACAGCTATTTTTTCTTGTCCTTTCACTTGAAGCATGGCAGAAGAGTCCAACACATTTCTACAACTTCCTTTCAGGTAGTTGTTGAGTGATATGGTCTCCCCTGAGTCTCCTTTTCTACAGGCTGAACACCCCCAGCTCCCTCAGCAGCTCTGCATAAGTCTGGCGCTTCAGATCCTTCACTAGCTCTCTTGCTCTTCTCTGAACTTGCAACTTGATGTCTTTCTTGTAGTGAAGGGCCCAAAACTGAGCACAGTCCTCAAGTTGTGGCCTCACCAATGCCGACTACAGGAGAAGAATCACTTCCCTGCCAGCTCAAATTCATTATCAAAGACTTAAAACTTTCTGATTCCTTTCTCACTAGATACAATCACTTGATTGAAATGTTTACAAGCCACACAGAAGAATACACATATTGTAGGGAATCATAAAAGGCTTTAAAGATTACTACTTTTGAATATATTTTTAGGGATTTATCTCCCACCTACTTAGACTTTTGTAGGGGTTTTGACACGGTCCCACGTGACATCTCGAAATTGGAGAGACATGGATTTGAAGGGTGGACTATTCAGTGGATAAGGAATTGGCTGGATGGATGCAGCCAGAGAGTTACAGTCAATGGCTCTATGTCCAGGTAGAGGCTGGTGATGAGTGGTGTTCCTCAGAGCTCTGTTTTGGGGCTGGTGTTGTTTAATATCTTTATCAGTGATAATGCAAATGACAGTGAGATTGAGTGCACTCTCAGCAAGTCTGAAGGTGATGGGAAGCTGAGCAGTGCTGTTGACACAACAGAAGTATGGGAAGCCATCCAGAGGGACCTGGATAAACTTTAGAAAAGGGCCCACAAGAACCTTGTGAAGTTCAACGACTCAGAGGTGCTGCACCTGGATTGAGGCAATCTCAGATATAGACTGGGAGAGGAAATCATTGAGAGCAGCCCTGTGGAGAAGAACTTTTTGGGTTCTAGTGGATAAAAAGTTGGACATGAGCCAGCAGTGTTTGCTCACAGCCCAGAAAGCCAAGAGCATGCTGGGCTGTATCAAAAGAAGTGTGGCCAGGAAGTCGAGGGAGGTGACTGCCCATCTGTTCCCTCAAACCCCTCATGGTTAGTGACTTTTTACATGGGCAAATAGTGACAGGACAAGGGGGAACAGTTTCAAATTAAAAGAGTACAGATTTAGATAGGTGTTAGGAGGAAGTTCTTTACTCAAAGTGTGGAGAGGCACTGCAACAGTTTGCCCAAAGAAGTTGTGGATGCTCTAACCTGGGGAATGTTCAAGGCCAGGTTGGATGGAGCTTTGAGCAACCTGATCAAGTGGGTGACATCCCTGCCCATGACAAGTGAATTGGTACTAGATAATCTGTAAGATCCCTTCCAACTGAAACCGTTCTATGATTCCATGATTTTATTCATCTCATTGCTCCTTTGGTAAACTTCTGGTGTTTGTGAGAAGAAGAATAAAAACACAGGTCAGAAGGAGACAAAATGAAGGACAGATGCTATGGAAACTTCCATATTATATTTCAGCAAATTATTCCAGCTTAAATCTGAACCCTTGTGATTTAAGCTGGTACAATGATTATCAAACTTTTCATTTTGCAATGAGGATAAAATTTACCTTATTATAGTATAAGGAAATTAATGAAAGTAAGTGAATAATCAAGGAAAGAGAAACTGATCATCCATCTTTCCACCAATAAAGGACTGTTTCCTGAAATAATTTCCAGGGCCCAGCTGCCTTAGCTTTAAGTGTCAAAAGCAGTGGAGCTTTCACAAATCTCCTTTAGAACACTACAGTTTTACTTACAGATTTACTTGTGGTGAAAGATGTTGGCACAGCTACCAACACTACCCAGAGCTGCACACAGAGATTGTGTCTCTGATATTGGACTGGCCATTCCCATGCCTGTGCAGCTTCCTCCAAAAGTCTTTGAGTTTGCAGTCTGAAAGCCAAATCCTGACAAAGATATTCTTTGTGAATACTACTTTAATCGCCTAAATTATCTGTTTCAGTCATCTTGTCTCCTCTAGGGAGTGGCATCTCACTCTTTGTTTGACCCAGCTGAACCACCTAACATTCAATGCAAATATTAGCCCATCATTATTGTGCTTTAAACAAACAAGCAGGTTTGGTTTAGACCTTCCTAAATATGTTGAAAGAGCCATGATATAAGTATGTGTGCTTACAGGGAGGCTGCAGGGGGACTGCTGGAGCACTTAGGATATCCTAATGGTTAGCTCTAAGTAATTGCTTTCCAGCACGTTGGCTTCCTGATTTACCCTTTCTCTCTCCAATATAGGAGAGGAAGCTGTGAAAACTCACTTAGATACCTTAAATAACAGCAACAGAAACCTTTTTAGCTGTTCCAACAGCTAATATGGGCTGCCTAAAGAGACAATTTGAAACTGTCCCAGAGAGGCTTTTCGGTTTGCTGCTCTGTTGGTAAGACTATGCTTTCCTCTTTGTAGCAGCTGACAATATTAGCAGGATTTCTATACAATCTCTGAGAAGAGGGAAGGTCCATGAGAATTCACACTGTCAAGAGTATGATTTCGTAATGCTTATTGCCTAATATCTGTCAAATATCTTCAATTTTTTTTTTTTGCTTCCCTGAAATGCTACTCTGCAAGTAACATATATTGTTTTGAGACTATGCAAGGTTAATTAAGATTACTGCTGGAAAGCTGCATAGAAGTACCTGGTTAAATATGGTTGTCCGCTGAGTCCTGGTCAGTATAGTTTGAAGAAATGGCAGTCTACAAAAATGTTATGTTTTCAGAAGCTATTCTGAATAATTTATTTCCCCTGCACACAGAGCTGGCTGGAGGCACAAGGACAGCATGTAGTTTAAAAGAAAGATTTAAAGTCTTAAACAGGTAAGGAAAAATGGCTCGAGTGCCATTTCAGAGCTTTAGGAAAAAACCTCCGGACAGAACAAAGCAAAACAAATAATCATAAAATCATTTAGGTTGGAAAAGGCCTTTAGGAACATCTAGTCCAACCATTAGCCTAACTACTTTGGCAGAACTGTATTTGGGCATTAAATGTACCACTGATTACAGACTTCTGAGGAGGAAAAATGGGTTGCCAAATTTATATTTTATAAGAAAGCACAGGAAATATATGTAGAACAGGTCTAAGGGTGGAAACTGTGCTGAATTCATAAATTGAACAGAGCTATCATTTATCTTCTACCACTCAGACAAGGCAGAAGCTGTATGCCTTTGAAAAAAACAGAAAAAGCACTTTTTTAAATGGGCACCATTATATGACTTTTTTCAGCAGTTTTTTCTGCTTGTTCCAGAGCTGGAAGGGTACACATACTGTATTTTTTCCATGTTCCCTCTACATGTTTACTGTTCAGTGTACTTGAAGATTCGTCTCTGTCTATTAATTAGAACGGAACAATAAGTTCAGCTATTGTGGCTCAAATGCATGTAACAACTATTTAACAGAAAATTAGGATACTGGCTCTGCTTGTAGTGACTGCCTGCAAGGGCCAGTGCTCCCATCTTGGAGAAGGTGACAAAGTCCTTTCCCCTTTTCTAGACCTAAACCAGGAGGTTTGAACTCAGTAACGGTACACTTGGCTAGGAATGCCCCTTCAGGGTAGATCTAAATCGCTATTTCACTTTGTGCTCTGTTAACAAAGATTCAGCCGGGGTCTGGGTCAGGCTGCTGTATGTGATAGCCTGTAACTGTATGGCAAATTTGCTTATTAGGATTTTTAAGTCTAAGGTTTAGCAGTAATGGTTGCTTTCATCAACATTTTTACCCTGTGTTGTCCATGTTTATCTCATTTCTTTCCACTAGAAAGAAATTTTTCCCCAGCCCCCTTTCTAAATAATAGAAATAAGTAATTTGACAGTGATATACATTTGCTTTAACCAGAATCATGAAGGAAGTTTTTAGTCTGAATAGTACTGAATGACTGCTGCTAAAATTTGAGAGACAAGAAAATCCTTTTTTTGCTGTTTTGTTGTTGTTTTTGTTGGCGTTTTTTGTTTTTGTTTTTGTTTTAATTCTTGGAGGCTTTCCTAGAATGATATATACTTATTTACATAGAAAAAAATCAAAACTAGGACTGCATCATTACATCTGTACAGTTTTGAAATGTTTTGACACATTCACCGAGATTTACTAGGAAATTTCACATGCTTCACTAGCAATTTATAATCCATTAGTTTGCACTACATGCTGCATCCTTGAGTTTATTTTATGGCATAGACATAAAGTAAACTAAATGACAACATCTCCCAGCCTCTCCCTTTTATCTATGGGAATGACCTTCAGTAAAGAGAATCCAAGGGATGTTGTGCATCCATTTTGAGATACACTATTTATATTAATGTGAATGTTGCTGAGTAAATGAGGAAGCAAGATTTGGCTTAGAGTAGAATAACAATGCAATTATTTAATAAACCATGAATCATGGAGAATATCTCAGGGTCAGTATTGCATCAAAAAGTGCACTGTTTTGGAACCATCTTTGGGCCTTGGTCTTCTAATATATGCTGAGAAAAATTTCTAAAAATCTGCCTTCTTTGTTCTTGAGCTGATGGGTTTCTGCAGCCAAGTTGGGATATGGATGAAATATAGTGCAAAACTACCACTCAGTTAAGAGGAGAATTAGTCATCCCAAATTGGAGACGGACGAGTATAAAGGGGAGAAGTAATCAAGTATTGTATACCATAGTTTTGATGCAAGTATGAACATTACAGTTCAAATTCTATTATCTTTCATTTAATCAGAAACCAATGAAAGAACATTTTATAAGCCCTAGAAGTAAAAGGAGGACTGTGGACAGAGAAAAACAAAACACATTGAATAAAAGACTAGGACTACAGCCTGATTCTCAAGGCATAATGCATATTGACATGGAAAATCAGTTTTAAAAGCTGGATAGGACACATAAGGATAAGAAAGAGGAAGGAAAAACTGCCTGACCTGCAGTTTAAGATTAATTTGTACTGCAAGGTAAGAAATGTTGGAATTCTAAGACTTTGTTTTGCCCACTGTTTGGAGTCACTTTATATTTTTGCACTAGAGCTGAACTTCTCCACTGATAAACATGTTTAGATCCAGTCATTTGGTTTGTCACCAGCTGGGAGCAGGGGGAATGCCATGAGTATTCTCCAGAGTAGTGGGAACTCAGTTGGGAAGCTTCTGTTCCTCCAGTTCCAAGAAACAAAGTTAATTTACTCAACCCATTTTGTTTTTTTCCTAGAAAGGTTATATATAGTTGGGTGATTCTTATTACACAGGGTTTTTCATTGTGTGCTAAGTCTTCTGTTTTCATTTTGGACACTGGTGTATAGGGCATCATGCTGTGTAACAGTATAGATACAAACCCCTCTCTTCTATTTATTTTACTAAATACCAGTTTTTAAATTGTCCTCTGCATCGTTTTAATGAAATAACAGTACAGAAAACAGTTACTTCGTGGAAAGAATGCTGTGGGTTAGCACCATGCTACACTGCTACCACACTAAAAAAGCCCATTTTTCAGCATGAAGAAATATGCTCTGCTCTCAGAGTAAAACTGAACTCTATCCCTCTGGAATAGTCTTGAGGCTCAGGGAATGTATGCTGTACATGGCATGATATATGAACTTGTAGGAACAAAGGAAACTGAGCCAATTTTGCAATTTTAAAAAGCAAGGGAAAATAGAAAAACAGAGTTTAAAGTTCAGGCTGGCAGAAGTGTGGTCAATCTGAAGTAAGATTTGTCTAATGTAAAACCTAGTATACTTTTACTGGAGGTTTATATTCTTAATTTTGTAATTCACATTAATTATCACTCCATAACAATTTGCACAACTCCTTTTCCTCCTAAAACAAACCTTAAATAACACCACTTATTTAAAGCACACTTAAAATAGTAGGTGTCTTACCTCCAGATCCATGTGTTTTGTTTCCTTGTCATGGTCCTTCAATGGCTTTTTGGAATGATCATCACAATTGTCTAAATGACAGATGTGTTGATATATAGTAAGTTCATGTTTAGCTCGCTTTCTTTGAGAAATATTCCTTCTATGAACACCATTGAAAAATGTCTCATACGATGGCAGTTCTGTAAACATATCATCATCTCTACCGTCTGCTTCTTCCTCTTCAGATGAAAAATTATCTGCTTCTCCTGCTTCACAAATATGAAGCTTAGTGTTATCTTCACGGGATAAAAATTCAAAATCAGAAAATGTGATAGCACCTGGTTCGTGTTTTATGACTCTGATCTCATGACTTTTTTCTGGTTTCTTGTCTGAATTTTTTCCTGTAAGAACTGGCCATTCTGTGTGCAAGGGAAGGTTTAAAGGATCTTCCTTTGGCGTGTGCCTCGCAGAACAGGATAATTCTTCACAAAGGTGCTTTGTCTCAGACTGGTTGGTGGCACTGACGTTTCCTGCAGCCATGCCAAGTTGCAAGGATGTCTCATTGTGGTCTAGTAAGGATGACACAGACAGCGAACTCAGCTCAGGTTCCAGTAAAACATCCTGAAATCCATATGGACTTGCCTGATTTTCTATCTTTCGTTGATATTCTTCATATTTTGATTCCTTTGGAGTTCCCAGGTACTTGGCAGATGGAAGATAAAGTGAGTCCTGTTCTTCTTCATAGATGTTAGTTTCCATTCCAATGGGTTTCATCCATCAGAGATCAAAATTACTTCATTCTTGCTTTCCATAAGAAACATAACTCTGCATATGTAGCCAGGAAATATCTTCTTAGTTTCCAAAAACCAGATCACACAATCATTATTAATATCTGGATTCTCATACAAAACATCTGAATCATTTTATCTCCTGGGGAAAAAAAAAAACAAACTAATGGAAACATGCTTGCAGTGGAGTGCATCAGCAAAAATAATCCTGAAACATGAAATTCCCATATCAAATTTACTTCTTATTTACTTCTGTCTCTTCAAAAATATTTGAGGTATGCAGATTAAAATAAATAAAAACATGAGAACCTTGACTTGTTTACCTTAGAGACTATGAAAGAAATGGCAAATGCAGAAAAACTTTTTAAATATTGACTTTATGTTGATTATTGACACATTGGTTCAGAATCAAAGTGATGCTTTTTACCTAAACATGCCTCTGTTCACTATATTTTCATTGTCTGTTAAATCACTGACAACTTTTACACTGTTCTTGCAAAGCTACTAAAATGTCATAGGGAAGAGCAAGGAACAGAACACAGGGAAATGTCATAGGGAAAACCAATTGACAGAAAAAAAGATTTCAGTATAGTTAGGATTTTCTCTCTCTCAACTTCAATGAATTGCCAGCGTAGTGCAGCTTCTGTCCATTTCCAATAAATTCGAAAAGCAAAAGGAAGCTAAAAATAACAGAGAGCTTCTGTGCTACATCAGAGTTGTCCATGTCTGCTTTAAATCAGTCTTAACATCCATGCTCACATCTAGACTGTGCACCTCCAACGCACTGGAAGAAGGGAACAGCTGAAGAACTGATCTTGCATCAATTAATAGCTTACATTCCCCCATACATGTAATTTACTTCTTGTGACAGATTGAATATTGATAGTATTTATTTTAATGATTGTTTCAGTACTCCTTCTGTAAGAGAGAGAAGCAGAACAGAAGCTTTTCAAAATAAAAAGAGAAGCTTAAGACTTTGATGTATGTGGCAAACCTGTCAGTGATGAGGAAGATGTGTCAGAAGGCAGTACTGTGACTGTCAAAATGGAAAGCA
This sequence comes from Serilophus lunatus, assembly GCA_013399895.1. Classification (NCBI taxonomy): domain Eukaryota; kingdom Metazoa; phylum Chordata; class Aves; order Passeriformes; family Eurylaimidae; genus Serilophus; species Serilophus lunatus. The sequence continues at coordinate 696,377 of VXBA01003285.1, read as the reverse complement.
AGCAAAGTAAGATGCTGGCATGTGACATGCTTGTCACTGCGTGTGCCATAAACTGAGCAACGCACACCAGCAAGGCATATTTTAGTGCTGGTTAGTGTATACTTCAGTGTTACAGAAAGAATTCTGTTACATATACAGAAAGTTTGGATTTATTATATTATCTTTGTCATTTGAGCTGCAGTTGTAATAGGTGTGAGCATGCAAGTACACACTGTTTGTGTAGACCTACTCTCAGCTCTTGCTAGCTGTTTAAAAGTCAGGCATTATTGTAAGCTGTCTAACCTCGTGCTGTACTCAATGGAGAGGGAAAAATGCTTCCAGAAGGTAAGTGCTCTCATTTTTCTTTGTTACCTATTGAGACATGGGATGTCTCTTTCTTAGCTTGACTGCCTTATCCAAAACTGTGGAGGATCTTATATCAGTCATCCAGCCTTTAGAAGAATCTCAGCCCATATCTTTGGTACGCAATAATAATAGATTACATTGTCTATGTATGCATAAGAAACCTACATCTGAAGCCCTCATTTTCTCAGACAATTCAAGTTAGCCATCTACACAGACTTCACTTTCAGAAGTGCTGAACACCCTTGGTCTCCCTTAATTAGTATGAGAACTAATTTCTTTGAAAAAGAAAACACATTCCCACATTTAGACAGAATGATTGGAATAAGTAACATTTCACATAGTATTTTGTACATTGTGGGCACAGTGCAAAAGCCTCCTGCCATTTTAGGTGGATATTATCTGTGCTTCACTATGAGCATCACTTTTGCTTTTGAAAGAAGGCATGCTGGTAGCACCCACGCTCCCACCACACAAACCCAGCTGTGACCGAAAAAGATTTGGCTATTCTAGTAGACTCTCCAAAATGCAGCAAAAGAGCTTTGGCCTGGCTGCCCTCATCAGGTGAGAGGATGGGTTGTGTTCACCAGCAAGTGCTGCTGGTGGCCATTCCATTCCTCACCTGTTGGTTCCAACAGGAGTAGCAATGCTCAGGTCTCCAGGCCTGCCCCAGAGACTCTCTTTCCTGGTCTTCACCCATTCCTTTTGTCACTCTTCTTTCCCATCCTTGGCCCATTCCCCGGACTCTCATTAGCTTTGATAATGCTGCCAACCAGGCTCTGCTGTGATGACATCTGTGAGAATACACCTCTGTTTTCATAGAAATATCTTTGCTGTAACAAGCCTAAAATATAGGAAAAATATGCTCCAGAAGCAGTTACAGAAATTCACAGAATCATAGAATGAGCCAGGTTGGAAGGGACCACAGTAGTTCAAGTGGACCAACCTCCTTGCTCAAGTAAGGTCATGCTAGAGCACATTGCACAGGGTTACATCCAGATGATTCTTGAATATCTCCAGTGAAGGAGACTCTAAAACCTCTCTGTGCAATCTGGTTCAGTCATTTGCACAGTAAAGAAGTTCTTCCTCATATTCAGGTACAACTTTCTGTGCATCAGTTTCTACCCTGTGCATCAAATTCTGCAGTAGGCGTGCATGGGATAACTGAATTACATATTTTTTTATTTCTAGTATGATGATACTTTGCACTCCAAAACATGAAGTATCATCCCTGCAAAAATTTTGATTTTTCATTAACTCTAGATGTTTCTAGGATCTAAAATCAATACCCAACTTCTTTTAAAATTTTACTAAGTTATTTCTCTCAAATGAGTTTTGGCTTTTACAGGGTGTGGTGTAAAGCTGTAATTTTTACAGCTTAATTAAAAAAAAACAACTTGAAAGAGTTTTTCTGTTTACTAGATTTGCTTAGTCTATTGTACTCTTTATTTTTCCTGGCATAAGACTAGAACAAAGCAAGTATGTCAAAGCACATTAGTTTTGTGCAAATATGGCAAGAAATATTGGAAGAGGATGTGGTAAGCAGAGAGAATGTGGATTTACCCCTTGTCATCCTGTGGAACATCTCTCTTTACTCAATCTAGCAGTGACTGGAAAAAACCCCCACACTTTTATATAAAGAATTACACATAGACATTTCTAGCTTATAAGAGTGGAGCACTCTTGACAAAACAGATCATTTGGAAACCCTGTCCATAGCAAAATGTGTGACTTAGAGAGATCTGAACATTCATATCTAAATGTGTTCATGCCATAAAAGGCCTGTAAGACAATGCTGAAAAATAATGTAATTCTCACTACAATGCTGAAAGTAAGCATATGCAGGTTCTGAAAACTAACAAACTTTCTAGAAAAGGGCTTCAAGGCTCTATAAGTCAGAAAATTACTTTCATATGCATATGTAATTCTATGCTAATATAATATATATACTCTAACATTAGCTGTACTGGTGCACACTAATGTAGGTAAAGATGTGGAATAATAAAAGTATCTTGTGACTATATGTGGAGTTTTCAACTTAAAAGGAAAATTCAGGGCTCCCACAGCTAACTGTCCAACCAGAACTTACTCCAAATAGCATTAGTTAAGAGGGGGAGAAAAAAAAACCAACACAGGACTTTTTTTTTTAAGCTAAAATGTGAAATACATATCTGAGTGTAGCTACTTCAGCTATCTATAAATGAGTTTCAAACTTACAACAAGATTTTTTTTATTAAGGAAAGCTCCTTAAAAATCCGCAATAAATTAATACAGATTTGTGATATAGCTAAGGAAATGCTATGGAAGGTGTGTGCTCAAATGGTCTGGCACAAGCATATGTTAATATGCAGACTCACAGATAAAGTTTTTTGTATCATGCTCTACTGGCTTGATTTCCCTTTGCCTGGAAAACCAAAATTTGTATTAAAATTAATGAAATTTTGCATAAAGATGACACAAAAAGCACATATTCAGCTTAACCATTAAATAGGAGAATTTTACAGAGACACTAATAATCACTGAGTTTTTTCTATTTTCTTCGGTCAATAAAAGGACAGTTGTTTTCTGGGACAAATTATTAAGCTTTTTTTCATAGGATTACTCTAACAGCAAGTCACCTAAGCCAACTTTTCAAACATGGCTTAAATTAGTGCATTTCAATATTTCACTATGTATTTTGGCATTACAGTGCATGTGAATGCGTGGAATTTTGCTAGCTTAAATTCAATTTAAGCTTGAACTAACATAGCAAATCACATCCTGATCTTGGCTGGAACAGTACACCACTCACCTAAAATAAGAGTTTTTACCCCTCGGTCCCTAGTGCGTTTGTTTTGCTTTCACAGTGACTTTGCTTAGTATCTCCCATTGACTTAAAGAATCTTCCCCTGAAAAAATAAGCAAACAAGCCAGCCAAATGTGAGACACAGACTAAGAGCAAATTGGAAGGTTGTTTTTTTTTTTTTCTCTGATGATAATTTTACCTGTTTTGCAAGGTAACCCCATATCTTTCAATTCAGTTAATTTCCGTAAGCGTAAAAACAGGAATTCAGTGAGTAGCCAAAAGATCCTCCAAGCATTGGGGCAGAACAGAAAAAGAAGTGAGCAGACTCTTAACAAAAGACATTTCAGCTTACTTGCTCCACAAGAACTCTGTCAACTGAAGTATGTGTGAGAATCCCTTGGGCAAAAACAGCCTTCTGCAAGCATTGGCCAAATTATTCACAGAAAAGGAAAAATAAAAAAGGAGAGGGAAGGAAAAAATAAAAAGAGAGTGACAGCATGCTTCACAAGAACACTAGGCACTTCTAAAAATACAGTGTGACCTCATTCTTCACATCATGCCGGACCTTAACATTGTGCTTTGCTTTATCACCTGGAGCACCTGGAGTCAGATTCCCACTGCTGGACTTTGGATGTTGTCAGGTTTTGAAAAGGTAGCCTGTGGAATGCCTTTTGATGTAGTTTAAAGCCAGTGTAAAGGAGTACCGTAGTTATCTTTTCATGTCTCTTGCAAATTCTAATTATTGTTTGTCTATGCTTCTTCAGGACTTACATTTGCTGCCAAAGCTTTATAAATCTTCCTTTTACATATATTAATAGAACTGCAACTTGCAGAAAGACTTCTGCATATGCTGCAAAGAGTAGCTATAGTGCAAGTTACTGGACATGTGAGTTTCTGAGTGTGATTATAAATCAGTTATTTGCAAAACTAATCTGGAAAGGAAAAGGATGCATTGTCACGGGAAATTCACGGCGAAAAGTCTCTCAGTTAAAGTTTGATTTTGGAAGTGTTTTTCTGTATTGATTAGAGCAAACAGCAAAAATGGAAAAGTGGCAATACCCTTCTACTCATGTAATGGATGTATTCATGTGCTCATACTTGTAGCTGTAGATTACATTTTTTACCTTGAGATATCCAGGCACAGATATTTGGCACAGATGCTGCCAAATCTACGTCCCTCCTGACTCATTGCAGCAAGCAGAGGAGGCGGCACTTAGATGCTGATTTCTCTTACACATCATCTGCCTGGTTGCCTTAACTGAAGTTTAGCAGCATTTTGTTCAGCAGAGAATTTGGAATGTTTATGAATGAGTCACTCAGCAAATGAAACCACATCTTGAGGCAGCCATTTTTCAGGAGTTACTTTATATGACAGTTTAATGATGTTTGTCTCAACTTAGAAGTGTTTATTATCCCAGGACAGCTGCACTACCAGGCCTATCTTTTAGCTTTGCCATGATTGTTCCCACCTCCACTGTGGCAGAAGCTCATTTTAAATTTCCAAGGAAAGTAAAATATCTTTTCAAATGCAATAAACTACAATGATAAACAGACACTTTGTTAATTTAATTCTGCTTACATTCATATTTGTCTTAGGAGCAACTGTTGGTCACAGATGTGCTGTTTCCCAAGCACTCTCTTAATGAAAGCAGCAATGTCAGCAGTTTATTTACAGCAGGGCCTACTTGCAGTATATAGGAGGAAAGGCTGCTCCAAGAGGAATCATTGACACATTTCTTGCTATAAGCTGAGTTTAATCCAGCTGAGGCATTAAATTCCTGCTAGTGTGCTGACTCAATTCTATTTCCATCTAAAAGAGTATTTTAAACAGCACTTTAATCAGAACTGTCATTGTCACCACCACATGGGAACAGCAGGTTAATTGCAAAAACGATGAGAAAATACCCTTTGTAATACAACTATTGCTTTTTCTAAGACCCTAGATCTGTGGGCAATGTCTAATTCTAGTTAGTTTACAAAAGTGAGCCTTGACTTTGCAAATCTTCCTGCTCTGTGCAGCCCATGAATAGCATGGTTGCAATTCTGAGCAAAACCAAAGGGCAGGAATGTGTAAGCAGCAGTACAGTAAGGGAGTAGACATGATTCTACACACTCAAAAAAGTCTCATGCTTCTTGCATATGTGATTACATCCTCTCAAAAGAAGGCATTGAAAAGGAGCCTGGTATGAATGGGGAACTAAGGGCATATGTCTTTCAGCATGTCCTTGAGAACATGAATGAAGTGTCTTAATAGAATAAGAATTTTCCTTCTGCCAATAGACATCTTTTAGCATTGCACTCAGTGTGTGGCTTTTGTATTCCCTGTTCTGCCTCATGTATTTTGTCTTACATGTATGAAATGTATCATCAGACTCATGATGAGATATTGGATAGAGGTTGTTTGACTGTGCATTTGAAGGCAATTTTGAGTGATTTAAGATTACACTCTGAATTACTTGAGAAATTAAAACTGATGTGAAGATATTGCCCTAGAATACTTTGGCTTTGTTTTTATATGGACAGCAAAATTAACACAAAACAGGAAGAGCAGCCAGTTGTACACACATGCTATTCATAAACTCAGGCCCCAAAATGAACCGACACCTAATAAATATTTTTAAAGTAACACTGGATAAACTACATAGGGAAAAAAAAGTCCGTGTCCCTTTAGGTTGAGAATTTTGACACTGGTAAGATCCCAGGTCTCTATCTAAGCCGCCAGTCAAACCAAAGTCAGGAAACAGCCTTTTTGCAAGCAAAGACATACAGGTATGAGCTGCTGCTCCCTTCAGTTTAACTACTACCAGTTTCTTCAGCCTATAAAGTGAATTTCATTACCTGTGTTCATGGGATACTCATTGGACTGGTTGGAAATTAATATTCATTTTGCATGAGTGGAAAGAGGCTGGAAGGGCAAATATTTTCATGTTGGAGATTATTTATGTTAGCATGGACAATATAGCAATTGTATTCACGTCTTTTTATTCTTAAGCTCATTAAAGAGAAATTGCACAAGAAAATCACTGCTCACTCTACAAGTTAGCTAAATAACAAGCAAATTGTTTATTTTTTTTTCTATTTAGCGGGTCGCTATTGAAAATTTTATATCAACACAAAATTCTCCTTCACAACAAAATCGCAGACATTCCTCTGAGAAATCTCTGCTGAACCTGTGACATCCACTAGCAGCCAAAGACGCTAGACAATAGCAGTTATTTTGGCATTTCACAGGGTCAGAGACTGGTATGGTCTGTTTATGTATGGCTCATAATTCCTTAAAATGAAATAAGTCAAGTACTTTAAATTTCCCTCTCTGAAGAGGAAAAACATATCACTGCCTTGGATGCCTTCACGGGAAAGTATCAGTTTCTAATAATTTAACTTATAATCTTTATTATCCACCATCTGCATATAGGGAATTTGACGCTTGCCTCTACTCTGACCACACAACCATTAGAAGAGATGCAAGCTGGAATCAAAGTTTCTTTATCACTAAATCATGTCTTAATCACTTCTCATCTTCCATCTATAAAAAATATTTTATTTAGTAACTGTCATGGTTGAATTTACATGATGAACATAAGAGACAGAGGCTTCAATAGGCATTATGACTGAAGATCAGCACTTGTTTTAATAGACTGAACTCTTCTTGCTATTTATAGAGGAGAGTTGCATTTCATTAGGAATGTGCACCTTTTTTCCCCTGAATTGGGTTCTCTTAAACAGAGATAAACCAAGAATCTTAAGTAAACCACCATACCCCTGGATTTCCCACAATCTAATAAATTCACAACAGCTCCAACACCCTTCAGTAACTGTTTGGTGCCCTGCTTTTGCTTCAAGCTTCCTTTACACCTACAAGTTAAATTTCAAGTCTTGGTCTTAACCTTCAAAGTAATGTTGGTGCCTTGACTCTTGCCTCAGCACCTTCTGTCTCTAACACCTGTGGCCATGCCCACCACAGGGGTAAAAGCCTGGCAGAGTGGGAGAGATGCCCCCAGCAGCCTGCAGAAGCCACTATGCTCATCTCAGGAGATACCACATAAAAATACATCTCTCTTGCTGTTTTCTGAGTGAAGTATAAAGAGAAAAATAACTCACAGGACACTGGTGTTTGGCATAAGAACCGTCTCAGCTGGTCTGAAACCAGCCAGTCTGTGGAGCAGGAAACACCTGGACCTTGGTAGTTTCTGAACCGTGCACAAGTTCACTAATCTTGCTTACAGGACAATTGTTTCTGATACCTAAGCCAGCTGCCTGAATACCTGGAGGAAAAATAGGGGAAAATTCAATTGCTTAAATACAGCCTTCCAGGGCTCTTTGAGACATCCTAGACTATCCCACCCAGCTTTCAGCTGCCAGCTCAGAGAGGTGCAAACCTCCTCCAACTCTTCTGACATACCTACGGGGTGAATGCCATAGGACAACAGGGTATCTCTGGAGGCACTGCTGGGCACCTGCAGGTAGGCACTTGTTTAGGCAAATAAATTGTACCTTCAGTTTCCTTAGTAGGCTATTCAAAGAATTTAACTTCAGGCACCTAATTTTGATGACTAATTTAGGATTCTTAGTTAAGAGCCTTAATCTCTCCTTTGCCTATATAAAAAGCCTACATTCTTAATGTATGCACCTCAATTCAGCTGGCATAAGTACAGTATTGCTTCAAAAGAAGTGTGTGTGCATCTCCCGATTAAGCAAAGAAGCTGCTGTAGGAAGCCAAGTTGATCAAAATTGCCAGTAGCTCCCTGCTGCTTAAGGGCCTGTTTCTGTGCTGTAGTACATTATTATGGAAACTTTCAAGGCTAGATCAGAACATACTCAGAAAACAAACAAGAACAAGTGCTTTTGTGCCAGTTTGTGGCACTTCAGCTCCCCAGGTTTGTACTCCAATCAGTCTTATAAAGTTTCTGCAGTGTTTTGGCAACACACTACATTTCTCAGTTGAAATACTCTCCTTAATGCAAGACTAGTAAACAGCTTGAATAGGCAAGGCTTTGATTTATGAACTGCATCAATATGGTAATGAGCATATTGGCTGGGCAATTAGTTTTAAATTGTATAAGCTCACACCAGCTCTTGTTATTATGAGTACAAAGGTTTGTCATAATACCTCTGAGTTCAGTATTTCATAATCTTCTGGTGCCTTTTTGCCTATTAGACCAGAACTGCAGCAAATTAAAGCTTTTGCTACACCTTCTGAATCTAATACCACTAAACCAATTGTATGAAAATATCAACCATAAATAGATGCAACCATTTAAAATTCTATTTTGCATGCTTCCCTCTCGCTCCTCATCCCTGCCTCCCCTTCCTTCGTCTAGAATGGGCTTTGGTCTCTGACAAAGTGTTTATCACTCTCTCTAATCAGTGCCTGTAATGAACGCTAAATAAACGGTAACCCTGCAATAAATGCAAATTACTACAAAGGCCGTGCTAGAGGGCAGCTTCTACTGGGCCCATGAGATATAAAGGGCAGCAAGGGAGGACTGTGTCAGCTGTAGCAAAGGTAAGTTATGTAAGAAGGAGCAAAAGTTATTTCGGAGGAACCTCCTGTGACCCTTATCTGTATGTGCAATAAGGCCACGGTGAATCCTGCTCAGACAGTTTTGGTCAAGCAATATTTTTGATATAAGAACTTTTCCCTCAAAACCAAAACATTTTTCATGGATGACCCATGCATTTTTGTTTCATCTTAAAAAAAGATCACTTTTGTTTGGGGTTCTTTACTTCTTTTAATTAATCTACTACATTTTTCAGAGCTTTCAGAAGAAAGAAGTCTTTGAACATAAAGTGCTCAGATGAGTACTTCAGTATTTTCAGCCTTTTTAACTTTTGCTTCTCCATGTGAATAGTTTTTAAATATTATTAAGTATTCAGTTAATTTGACATAATCTCACAGTTCTTTCAAATTCTTCTTTTTAGGGGGTGAGTTTTGTGGGATTTCTGTGGGTGTGTGTTTTTTTGGTTTTGTTTGTTTGTTTGTGTTTGTTTTCCCCTCCCCATCTCCCCCAGACATACACGGCAAAATCAAAACACCCAGCTATACTTAATGACAGCTGCTTTAGAGGTGTGCAAAGTTTTATTTAAGGACAAAAGGAAGTGTTTCTTAAGCCAAAGTGCATATTTGAGGCCTGAATGGCTGTTCCGAACAAATTCACTCTTTGCCTTTATTCTTTTAGGTCATTTCTTCTCCTGTCATTTGAGATGTTAAAATAAGTAGTTACACTCATCTGTTTTCCAGTTTTACTTCTTAATTCCAAATTTCTACTTAGTGTGATTTCTTGTTGTTCTTGATAAATTAAAGAGATTTATGGTACCATATGATCTCTTCCCCATAGAAGGGCTAATTTTTTATCAAATGACAGCTCTCCTTGTTAAATAAACTCAAACATTTCAAGTGGTTTAACAAATGTGTTTTAGAATATTTAAAAATATCTAAACAAGTTCTAGGCTTACTAGCTTAGATCTCACACGTAATAAAGCAGCAGAGCTGGGGTATATGCTGCAGTACACCTTTTTTTGGCAGGTATCCAAAGAGTTAACTCATGTCTTTACATGATATATGCAGTAATTGTATGCCAAGTTCAGAGGTCATTTTTGAAGCTATTCTCTGGAGTCCCCATGTTTTCTTGTGCTACAAATTTGTTTTGTGAGACTGCCTCACATTTTCTACTCTCATGACATCTTTCCTTTATACAGAATGAAATTGCTTTGGGTGTTTCCACATGACATTGTGGAACCAAGCAGCAACCACCCACCCTGTCATGAAAAGCTACACAATCCACTAGTGGATACTACTGGAAATTTTTAAGGGTCTGCTACACCTGAAGTGTAGTCCACAAACAAAGAATGAGCTGAGTTTGGTTTTTTTTAGAAAAGTAATTCTGAGCAGAAAAAAATGTCTGAAACTCTCACTTTATGTCCAATCTAACAGGTATATGAAGCATAAGTGCGGGAAACTTATTTCTTAACTTTTTCTAATTTTTTCTCCTACATAAGCCATTTCTTTCCAACCTTTAAAAACAAAAACAAAACCAAAAGATAAGTAGAAATTTTAATCAAAGGGGATGTCTATTGCCTGGCAGGATGAAGCTCACACACAAGATGAAATTCAATTAATCTGATTTCCATGGAAACACAGTATTGATGCAAATTCTATTACAGAGCCCTTTAAACAAGCAGAATGGTTATGTCCAGGTTCTACACAGTATACAAGCATTAAATCAAATAGTCAACACCCTCTTCTAGCTAGTAAGGGTCTCTGCAACTCTATCCAAATAAATTAACCTCTAACATAGATGGGGCTTTTACCCGCCTTTTACAAGCACAAAGAGATTTTTCTTTCTTTCAGAGTGCTGCAGGTAAGTCATTAATTCAGATATCAGAGAGAAGCAAAGTTAGTAATTTTTTTCCTCTTGGGACAAAAGAAAAAAACCTAGTTACTTTGACTGAGTTTTAGAAGTGATAGAAATGTCAATCTTTCGTTAAAAATGCCAGTATGTTCATCTGTGCATATTGTTTGTCCTCTTATAGACACCCTATTGTGGCTGGGGTGCCTGTATCATCAGTGAGTTAATGATCAGTTTTCCATGGTTCTGAATCTCAGTTACTGTAAATCATACCAGGCTAAAGTGTTGGTGTGTATTTGTCATTCTATCTATAGAAACTGACTTTTAATATGATCAATAATCACCACATTGGTATTATTTAGTTAAAAAGTATAAAAAGAAGTAAATGTTTGACAGTTTCAATTTCAAGGTTTTATCTTCGAAAAGCCACAGCCCTTCCCTTTTGTAAAATATCAGGCACTTCTAAAGCGTGCCTCTCCAAAGGGAATGTTTGTATTGCAATAAACATTCTGATTTCAAAATTTCAAGATCTCTCCGGATGTTTTTTGAAACATGTTTTAGTCTCTACTGTTCTTAAGAGACGCTTAAAAATGGTAAGGGACTAAAACTAATGCAAATTTGGCTCCACAAGCCAAAGAGATGACAGGGTGACGTAGCTGTATGAAATATGGACTTTCCTGCACACCTCATCCAGGCATAAATTGCAAACCATTCAGGGCAGGGAGACTGGCCATGACAAAAAAACAGCAATGTCACCACCTCTGGCCACCCCACCAGGGCACTTATTGCTGACAGGCTTTTCACTGCCACCTCTCTTTCTTTAAACTGCAGTAAATGAACAGTTTTTATGCTTTTTGGTGGTGATGGGGATAAATGGGATCAGTCTTGTTCATCTTTCATCACCACAAGTTATATGAACACATGGCATTACCTGTAGCCCCAAAGGCTCCATGTATTATTAGCCATAAGAATGCATTGCTTTAGTCAAGCCCTGCTTTGCAGGATGATGCCCAAAAGCAGTGAAAAGCAAAGTTATGCCCAGTCTTTCCTGGGGAGGAATAGAGCCCCATGTAGAAACAAAGTAAAGGACATGCAGTAAAGGAGAAATTAACTGTATCACTTCCCAAAATAATATATCCTCAGGGCTTCAAAAAGCCCTGGAAAAGCCACGCTCTGAGCTCAATAAATAGGCTGCATGATAACAAATAAATAGAAAAATGAAGATTTGTATTAATTTAAAATTTCAGTTGCTCCAGCAGAGGAAAATTAACTTCCTTGGTCAGTGTCAGATTGTGTACAAATATACAGCAAATTGTAACACCTTTCTTAAATTGCTTATATTCACAGCTCAACATATTTATTAACCTTTTTCAATGGCATCTTGACATACTATTTTTATGTTCTACAATCATAATATCTCATATGCTAGTGGAATATTGGCACATATGCAAGGACTCTGCTTATTAAACAACCTGGGAGATACTCCACATGTGTTTGTTATAAGGTACTACTGTCATCCCTTTAAATCATCGTGAGAGATGTTGTGATTTTAAATTCCTAGGAGTTTCCATTGCAGTGAGAGATTGACAAGTACAGACCGAGAGCTGGCGACACACCATCATCTTGTTCCCACTGAAAATGTATATTACCATGTAGTTTTTAAATACGTGACCCTACCGTTCTGTCGCCTGTGGTATCCTGCTGCACCCTGCACATGAGACAGCTGACTGAGGAGGAACCAATACAGGAAGAGCAATGGTTAAACAAGACAAGTTAATCTTTGATTGCATGCTGAGATAAGTTGGTGTTGCTTCTGTGTGAGTTATTTACATCTCTTGCATAATTTTGCAGAAGGCTCCGTTTCCCTTTAGTTTGAATGCAGTACCTACCTGGCAACATCAAATTTTTAGTAAATTCTTGTCATAGATGACCTTCAGTTAAGTAAAGAATTGTTAACTTACATAAACAATTCCAAAGATATTTGAAAGTACCCTAAACAAACACCATACCAGTGAGGATACAGGCAAGTAGGCTTTTATGAGCTTCTACCTGAGATATTCTTGATTTTCCTCTTCTCAGGGGAAGATGTAGAATGCTGAGAGTTTACCTGCTATGTGTTTACTGCTACAAAGCCCCCTCACCACAATCTATTTCCCTATACAATGTAGATATATTGGAAAGCAGCAACATCCACCATTCATTTGTACCTACCAATGTCCAGACTGAATACTTGACAGAGTTTAAATGCTACTACAGAAATGCCCACCATAATGTGAAAGTTGCATTTTAAGGGATAAGTAGTATTAAGAAGACAACAGGAAAGGTTCCCTCTCTGTTCATAGATGGCTATGGCAACTAGTCTAAATGCTCTTTATCAAAAGCCAAGTTATCTCAAATTAACATTTGTGTGGAAAGATTTCTGTTTACTCTGATACGTACTTTATCAAGAAATTAAAGAAATAATACTATACTAAATATCAAGATTTTTTAATTGCCCTTTGCCACTTGCTTCAAGAAAAACTTTATAGCTTTATTTTGTACAGCATCTTCCATATAGGGGTATGCTCCATTAGTGGATATTTGAGGAGCTTATGACAAACAGAAGCACACAATTGAAGATAAGTAGTCACATATTTGTGTGCTTGTTGTTATGAATTCAGCAATGCTGAGTGCCTCTTACTCTGTAACAGCTGGTATGAAACTTAAGAATTACAAAACACAAGGTACTTCTGTGTTTAACCAGGAACAGTGACTGAATTAAATGCACAAAATCTTTTCCCACCTCCCAAAAGACATCTGACAAATCCCCTCCCCACAGAAGTACAGAGGAGCTCATAAATTTGTCAGACAGATGTGTCTCTGGCCTGCAGGCTGCAGAGATAAACTGACCACTTGTGATGCAGAGAAACCCTTTCAGGTTCCCTGTATGTCCATTTGTCCTGTTTATGCCAAACATCTTGGTGCTCCTGATGCTGCCCTTGTTTCGGTGGGTGCTCTGGCAGTGAGTGATACCTTATAAGCAGGGACAGAACTCGCCTTGGTTGGGCAGGCAGGAGGGAGCTGTCCCACTGCTCGGTCTGGTCCATGACCAGCTCTAGAAACAGCTCTCGAGGCAGCCCAGAGCCAGGCAAGAGGCAGCTCAGGCGGATCGGTCTTCCAGCAAGCCAAGATGCCCGACTCTAGAGGTGCGTGGAGGCTGCATTTGTAAGCTTGCTGAACATGAACAGCATGTGTTATTAGGCCTTTTGTGTCTCTGTCTTGACTTGGAAAGCAAGGATAAAGTCTAAATGAAAGGACCTAAAGAGCAGAATTGTCTAGTACATAGAGAGAAGGGTTTTGGGAGGGCTCACATGGACTGAAACAAAAGCTTGCTTTCTCAGAGAGCTGGAAATTTAGCTTTAGATTTAAGGCAAAGATTGATACTTTTGAGCTACGTGTTACTTTGAGTGACCTGGCACCTTACTGGCACTGAGTAGAGAGCTTGTACTCTACAATTATATGTGGAGCCATTAACTCAATCGAGCTTAGAAAGTCTCAGTGTCACAAATAACCTGCAAAAAATAAACAAGCGAGAGCAAGGAGCGGTGCCCAGGACTCTCCCTTTCCAGGGAGGTTCTTCTCACAACAGGCCAAAACCCCTGGTGCCACCTTGCTCACTGGGTTTTGCACTGTAAATCATCTCCCTTCCAGAGAAGTGTTTGTGCTGGCAGGAGACTGTGCCATGCCAGAGTATGTTGCAGCCTGGTGGCTGGTTGATTTTCCTGAAAAGTACAAGTAGTGTTTCAGACTGTGGGTCTGGAAAGCAAATGTTCCAGCTCCTGGGTATCATCTCTTTTGAGTTCATCAATTTGTCTACTATAAATGTCATTAAGCAGAAAATCTATTCCCAGAAAAGAAGGTCCTGCTTTATTCACAGCCCGGACTGCTAAGCAGAGGTCAGCAGGGGACAGGTGGGCCAAAGCACTGATTGCCTCAAGTACCGGCCACAAGCATTTCCACCAACCTGAGTTTCCATACCAGGCAAACAAGCAGGTCTGTTGTTAGATGTAAACTAGAATGGATGCAAATAAGCAGCATTGGTAAAGCTGGGGGTCAGAAGTGAGGGCATGTAGAAGCTGAATTAATAGGTACTTGAAACACCTAAAGCAAAAATTCAGAAATGAAGATCTGATGAAAAGATGAATCAGAAGCAACACATTGGATTTAGCTGGCATGCATAGGGAGCTTCCCTATTAAAGGTAGCTAAACATTTGTCAGTGCCAGAGGTCTGTTACAACAGAAGAGTTGCATTACCCCAAAACGGTGTTTTCTGACAATGCTTTGTCCAAAGCTGACTCAGAGACTCTGAGCTAAGACTTTGCCCAGACGAGTAATATGAATCATCTAAACCACTCTTATGCTCCCTCTGTAAATTTACTAAAAGCATCATATCTATGACTTAGAAAATGTGGCCTAAGGCAGGGATTTTTTTTTTGTTGGTGCTGTGTCAATACGTTAAAAGATCCAGAATTTGTTTAATAATAGGTTGATGTGGAATAAAAAATACCACTAGAGATATCAAAATATTGTCCTTGCTTTGTCTGGATAACATCTTATAGAAAGAAATGCTTTGCACAACATAATTTTAAAGTGATGAAGTCTCTGCTTCTTCACTGCCTCTTTCCATGACTCCTTCTTTGCCTCAAGGGAGTTGTATAAAAAGAAAAAAATATTATTATTATAATAATATTTATATAAATATTTATACTGTGATAGAGCCAGGAAACCATGTAAAGACCATATAAAAGGCATTAAAAAAAAAAGGAGTTGTGCCTCACTACTAAAAAGACATGAGGGTGTTGTAGGGGTTTTGGCCATACTAAATTCAGGTGGAAAAACAAGCAAAGAAAAATTTAAAAATATAAGTAAAAATATTTTCAGTTATTTGGTGGGAAGGCCACTTGTTTAGACCTTACACTTTCTTTATACAATTTTGATCTAGGTGAGATTTGGATTGTTTTACTTATCCAAACTACTTCAGCCACCTAAAATAAGTATGTGTAAAGTCTTGAGAGGTTCAATACAACTCCACAGTTTTCTGTTGTATATTTAATATTCTTTCTTCTAAGTGGATTTTCAGTCTATTTTGAAGATTAACAATCATTTATTCTCAGTCAGAAATTAAGTAACCCCCATTCATTCAAATTAACATAATTCTAGCAACTCAAGACCATTTTCCATGTTTGTGCCTCGTTTCTAAGATTCCATAAAGTACTCAACAAAATAAATACCACAGTTATGAGGGGAAGACCGCATAAGAAACAAAGGAAGGGGAATGTGTATACAAGTTTTAGAACATTTTGCACCTTACAACTTCTGGAATTAAATTTTTATCAAATTTAAAGACAAAAGCCTGTGCATTCTACAGTTCATCTTAAGTAATATGTTACTAGAAATAAGATTGAATTTTACCTCCAGAGCATGATGTGAAATAATTCTCAATCTGTCATGATGTTTATGCTTAAAAAAAATAAATCAGGAAAACTGCTCTCCAGAGACATGCAGCTGATTTTGACAAGAGAAATCCTCAAGAGCCTTCTTTTGCTAGCTTAACAAATAAATTAAAATAAAATGCCTAATAAAGCAATTGTCTGCGTGAAATATGGTGTATGGTCAAAGAGAACTGTTTGCTATAATAACTGAATCTAGAATTTCTTCAATGAGAAATCTCTTGATCAGAGATACGATTCTTCATTATCTACTCAGCTCTTATGCAATGTAGTTATTAAAGACAGTTCTTTACATGATACAAAGAGCAACAACAGCAACAATGGATTAAATGCAGTTGGTAGTTTGGTCCAAATGACTGGCTGAGGTGTGTCTTCTGTTGAGGCTCACTCAGTAGTTTGGCGTGTTTATGGCTCTGCTACCTAGCTGTATTTTGTTAAAGTTAATTTAAATAACAAGACCTTATAGATATATCCTCTAATAAAGCAATCCACAGCAATACTCTGAACTTTTTGTAAAAATGCCATTCCTGCATTATTCATTTTATTGACTAGTGCACACAGGGAATCAATTAATCTGATCTGCAAAATCAAATAAAAAGTATTATGATTTTTAGCATAGCTAAAAGAAACAGCTGAAGAAAGATATGAAGAGATGGGATGGAATAAAAATTAAAGATCCTTGAAGGCCATTTATTAAAAAAAAAATATTATTTTCATTGAACTGTGAGAAAAATGATTCCCTACCAAACCAAACCAAACCAAACCATCATAGTAGGTCAAATACTCTAGTTCCTCTTTTATTTTTTAATGAATTTTGGGAAACATTTTGCCAGCATTAATAAAATGCTTTTACTGGAATAACAGAAAACAATTGCACAAGAATGTATTTTTTAATATGAATTCTTTCAGGAATTCCTGATTTGAAAAAAGTAACAAAGTTGTTCCCACCCTGAGCTGCCCTGAAATACACTTTAAAATTCTAAAACACCTTGCAAGATATAATCTATGATTTCTGCTTTGCACCAGTCCAAACTATAGAGAAAATAGTCTCTGCTCTAGAAAATTCCCATAAATTGTCAAAATTGATAAAGGAGGACTAATAACATAATTTTAAAGATTATTATTTCTGTCACAGATACTGGATGAAAAACCTGAAGCTAGTAGAAGACAATTTTCAGCTGTCCTGGGATAAATGTCAAGGAAAGCCACAGAGAAGAAAAAACTGTTGAGTTTGTATGGTGACAATTATGACAATTGGGATTTATCTTTCACACAACCATAGCTTGTGAAAGGACTCCAGTAACCTGACTAGTAACCCTTACTCCATAATCCAAGATTGGAAACAGGGGCTGCTAGGCACAGTATGTGTGACCAGTTTTCACTGTTTTCTTCAGAATGAACTGCATATTAGAAGAGTTTGTCTCCTTCCAGGGATAGCAGAGGAGCACAGGATGACTATTATGGACAGGTTATCTTTGCTGCCCCATTGAATCTCACCATGACTGTCCAGCCAAAACCTACATCTTCCACCATGAGAGACCAGAACTGATCTGTGAGCATTTGGTTAGCTTGAAGCATCTCCATTGCTAGAGGGAACCATCATATTCCTTTGACAAGCCATAGCAAGCAATCAAAATCTCAGTACTTCAGCAGGGACCTTTGATTGATGTAGCACTTCTAGGCATGCCCCATCCTCAACTAATCTACAGATGCTATAGTCTTGGAATTATTCTATCAAATGGATGTTTACCATTAAAAACAATAAATGTGCAGAGCATACACAGCAATATTGGCAGAAAGAACTGCTCCCTTACTCATTATTTTCTCACACTTCTGGTGGAGTAAATAAATATACTCTGAACATTATTTATGAAATTTTCAACACCAGTGTAGGCTGCCTAAAATAACTTGCTTAATGATGCTCCACAAATTCAATTTAAGTTTTGTGTTAACCTTTTCTCTGAGTAGCTTTTTTGTTATTAGATGATGAAGTGATTGGAAATCAGTGAAAATTAAGCTACTCAGCTGGCAAAGGGGCAGACCACTGTCCCTGTTGCCTCCACAAGTCCTGGTATTTTGCACAGTTAGAGGCATCAGCTGAAACCAGGACAAAATAATTACAAAGCTTAAACCCAAACCATAGCAAGTTATTGGAGAGACACATTGTTTGTTTGTTTGTTTTAAAAGGGAGCCTAAGTTTATGCTTCACATGCTATACTCAGCTTCCAGATTAGATCTTTTATTTTTTTCTTACTACATAAACATAGATAGGATTAATGAGGTGGAATGCCCATTTATGGCAGTACCATTACTATTTTTGATGTCACAGAAACCTTACTTTTCACCTGGCAAAAGTTCATCAGAACTGCACAGTACTTACCATGTCCTTGTGCAGCACCAGGCCACTGAGGGAGTCATGCCATTTTGCAAGAGCTATCATACTACGTACATAAATCTTCAAAGCATTTAATGAAAAAAATTAGTTATATATTTCTTACTGTTAGCCTTTAAATATTGCCTCTATTTTTAACCCCCAGAAGCTCAGCTTTGAAGGAGCACTCCAAAATATCATAGTAGATTGAAACACCAAATAACAAAGAACAAGAGCCCTTTGTGACTGACAAGACCCATCTGCAGGGGCACCTGATTACACTGCAGTGGCATCTACTACCAGTTTCCTCTACCTTGTTTGCCAGATTATTATATATACAGGGCAGCCTTCTGCAGAGAGATACACTTCAATTTCAGCTCATGACCTCATATTTTACCTTTTTTGCTATGGATTCAGACCTAGTTCTGTCTTCACCCCCTTAGGTACTTTTACACTGTAATTAAATCCTATCTCACCTGCTCCTTTTTCACGGCCCAACATGTTAAGGTCTTGGAGCCATTTCTTTAGAAGACATATTCTCCCATCTCCTAAATTAGCCTTGTTCTCTGGACCCCTTCCAAGTTTTCCTTAGGGAATGCACCAAATTACAAACCTCTTGAAAGATTTAGAGGTCCAGCGGGGTTTCACGTGGTGCAATAATTGGGGGAGACTGGCTTTAAAGGATATGGCTGGGCAGGTTAAAGTCAATAGAAGTTCAACCTGTGGAGAGATTAGAGGATCAAGGCTTAATAGTCTCAATGAAGTATGTGACCTGAAAATGTTAGTAGGGATTCAGACAACAGTGTTTGTTAAAATCCTAAATCGAGGGCTAACTTTCATTCTTTGGTTTGCACTTTAATACCTAGTATAAATAGCTGTGGTTGTGGGGAAGCACACACAAGAATTGTAATTGGCTTGGAGTGGTGTGTAGCTGGAGAGAGGCACTTGAGTGTGTATAAGATGCTGCAGGGATGGAGGGCAGTCCCTATCCAAGACTCTGGGGTGAGGCAGCAAGGTGAGAGCAGCTACAGAAGCTCCTGGATTCCCATTCTACCCAGAACCAGGGTCAAGAGGCTGCCTAAAGTCACCAGACCCTGTCCTCCAAAACTGCTGGCAAATGAGAAAGGGGCTCTGGATCTGGAGGGCTAGCACCCTCACCTCTTTTCCCCCAACCTCCTCATCACCAACTTCCACATCAGGAAAGCACTGGGGGTCTGCTTCCTGGTCAGCTGTGTGGACTGCCATCCATCTCACTTAACAGACACCTAACCTCAGCTCCGTGCCACTAAAGCTATTGTAAAACAGTTACAGAGGATGCCTAAATGCAACAAATCCGTCACATAAATAAACCACAAGTGTTATTTGCTCCAAAAGTGAAAGAAATATTCTGTTTAACTATGCCTGGTTGTTTGGTGATTGCAGTGAGTGAAGTGACAGTCACGATGATGTATTCTATTCTTCTGAATAGTCTCTTAATAATAGCTGTGTGACAACTCATAAATGACATTTCTCATATACAACACCTTATAATGTCAGCATCACTACACTAATACATCCATTTCTCTAATATGTAAGTCTTTCAGATACCTGGAGAATGCTGCCTGCCTAAGAAACAAAGACATTTTTGTTCTATTTGTCAGAAAAATCTTTGTTTTCTGCAGAAAATGGGATTGTCCTTTATATATCATAGGATAGTCCTTATCCTAGTAGGAATACAAGACATTAAATAAAAAAGAAGTTGGAAAATAGATCACAGAATTTGCCCATTTATCCCACGTAAATGGTCTAGTAAAAAAAGTTATTTTTAAAAAGCTATACTAAAAATCTTTTATGGAGCAGGCCAGGAATTTATGAAATATTATTCGAAGGCCTATCCTTTAAAAGGTGGACTTCTAGGGCTAGACAGCACATTTCCAAAAACGGAGGATTTCCATGTAGGTTACATAGCAAAAGCAGGACTATTCCTTAAAGTCCTCCAGTGCATATTCCATTAGGATCCTTATAAACTATTTCTGCTAGGGATCTCTATAAAATATGTGTCAAATCTTGTATTTTGTGTCTCAATTCTGCTCCCTTTATAAAAAACTGTGTCCATGGATCCACTAGTCTCATTTAGTCTTTATCTTTCATATATATACTAAAACTCCGGAATCTCTCCTTGCTTCTACCTTTTATTCTACTTTTTGTGTGTTTTGTTCTGTCTTTTTCCTTTATATTATAGGTGGAATGAAGAAATACAGTGAAGGTCAAGACCAGAAGAGTATTTCCTTCTGGCACCCATACTGAAATGCTGTTCATTTGCTTGTGGCATCTCATACTTGGCGACCAGCCAACAACAGAATTTTTAAAATGGCAAGGAAAAAAGTTCAGATAATGAAATAAAGTCCAATTAGTGGGACTCATGTGAAAGGGTTAGTGTCTCTGCAAAGGATTAAAATGTGCACAATACCAGAAGTGGCCTTATTTACATGTTTGAAACAAAGTGGAATAGAACTGCTGCTGAAACCTCCCTCATAAATGGCAGCCTTCACCAATTGTTTATCTTGGAGCACAACAACAGATGACAGACTCTATAAATCTGTAAAGATAAATGGGCCTTGTCTGAAGGAGCTTACAATTTAAACATGCAAAAAAAGAGATTGGAAGTAAAACAGAGTCAGGTGGCAGGTATAGGATGCATAGGTCCAGAACCTGTTCCCATTTTGTTTTGTTCAAGTACACAAAGTGTTAGGTTTTTCTCACGACAGTACAAACAGAGAAGTGGTAAATTAAGACAGCCAAAGCCATCATGGCTATATCTGAAAGATGCTAAGATTTTTTTATCATTATTTGAACAGGCCATGAAGAGAGTCTGCAAGGCTCCTTGCAAGTCCGTTAGTGACAAACCTGATAATACAGTTTAGGAAGACCAGACTTGGTTACAGCCCAAGCTGCTAGTGAATTGGCCTCACTACCACCTTCTTTGCTTGGTCCTTTGCTGCACTCTCAAATGAAGGATTAAAAAAGAAAGCACAATGAATGCATATTACACTGATGTAAAGCTTTCTCCTCTGATTTTCTAAAACTACATTTTCATTTTTGTTTGTTAAAAGATTTAATGTTTAAATAATCTGTTTTAAGACAAGAAAATGTGTTCTAGCAAAATGTTCCTCCAGTGTATGTATGGTCTGTTCAAATAAACTTTTTCCCATCTTCTCTGTAATCAGAGGATTTGAATTCTAATGCAAAATGTTCATGCTAAAACCTGATCATATCCCAGAGCTACATTCTGAGTGGCATCAGCCCACAGTATCTGACGGTATTTGCCAAAAACATGTCAGGACTCCCCTATAGCTCAAATCACCCTATAAATTCTACACTTACACAACATTGGTGACCTCATACTCAAGGCATGCCTTAATGATCAAGCAAGTGGAAACGTTCAGTAAATACATTGAATGTTTGACATTGTTATCAGTGGGTGTTCCCTGGGTCTCTTGTGAAATAGTTCCAAGATTAATGCAAGGCCAAGAAGTGTCAGCCAAGTGAAACCCTTAAAAGCTAGTTAAGAAATTTGAATACCTAACAGTAGTGTTCCTGCGCTAAAACGCAACAAAATATTTCTTACAGAATTATTGGCAACTCCTCCCTGAATTTAACAGTTAGTTATTTGCATTGCTTTGACAGATTTTTTTTTTAAGTCGTTGCTTCTGACATTGTAAAGCTGGGGGAATATACTAGTCTCATGAAGAGTTCTGAGAAAGAGGCATTACAAAGTTGACAAAAGCTTTGATAAAGTCCATTATAAAAATGATGCTTGTTATGGACAACTACTTCAGCCTTTCAGCCTCTCTAAATCTGGCCTTAGAAATATTCCCAGTGAAAAGGTTGATTCGCTAAAGCAGAGCACAATGCCCCCTCTACAGTGCACAAAGGACTTGGCTGCTTCTACTGATTTCCGCATCAGCAGAAGGCATTGGTGTACTGCACTAAAACAACAGAGGAAGAAAGGACTAAAATCAGAAAGAAAAACAGATTTTAAAATTCTTTTTATTTTTCTGTTCTTCACTTTACAAACTCCGTTGAGTTTATGTATACATGGGTGCTTTCCTACACTGGGCATCAAGTTCCATCTAACATCAGACCTATGGGATGGCCTCTTAGGAGAACTGTGTGGTGTTTGAAGGGAACTGTATCCACATGGCTTTGACGTCCTGAGTGGCACATAAAGGAACATTTAACAACTTTGTGT
Source organism: Serilophus lunatus (assembly GCA_013399895.1). Classification (NCBI taxonomy): domain Eukaryota; kingdom Metazoa; phylum Chordata; class Aves; order Passeriformes; family Eurylaimidae; genus Serilophus; species Serilophus lunatus. The sequence continues at coordinate 673,810 of VXBA01003285.1, read as the reverse complement.
CACAAGAACCATTGCCTTTTTTTTTTTTGTAGTCTTGCAAGGAATTAGACCTTGCCCTGTAAATATTATACACTCACAATTATGTAACTGATTAGGCTGCTGAAGTGAATGGGACAAATCAAATGTTCTATATAAAAAGGATATACGGGGCAAGGGTTGAGTTTGGAAATTTCATGTTAGTGTACCTGTTATCAATACAGAGACATAAAAGAGTCATTAAAAAAAGTTACATAACTAAAGCTATCAACAGCAAGAAATGCAAAACTGATTTCCTGATCTGCTGGCTGGCACTCAGTCAAAAGCATCGCCTGGTTGCCTTTGCACTGAAACCATCTCCATCAAATAATTCACATTCATAAACTAAAGAATATAAAAGGAACACTGCAAATGACAGTTTTGCGATGGCCTGACCTGAAAGGATCTTAATGCCTAGGTCATACAGGTATGTATGTCTTACAGGTAGCTGTATGACCCTACAAACTGGCTATAATCCTGTTCAAGGTGGTGGTAAAAATGATGGATTACAATCACATTTGTGTGCTACATTACTCAGTAATGAGCTGCACTGTACTACATGTTTTGCCTCCAGGAACATCTACTTAATGTCATTCTTTCTAGTTGTCTTTTTGCAGCAGAACATCATAGTTTGATAACCAACATCTTTAGTTTCAGGGGTGTAGCATTGTGCCAAATCTTTAGTGTCAATTACTGTGTGTAAAATGAAATATTTACAACAAAATGGTCCACAGACCACTTGTCGATAGACAAAAATAAAAAAATCCAGCGTGAGCATCCATTAGCAGACATTTTCTATTTTGGGTGTTTCAAATCCTTGTCATGTCAATGGGCACATTCACAACTAAACATGTGTGAGAGGAAAAGCAGGGCAACAGCATCTCTGTTCTCATCTGTCATGCCTTTTGTGTGGTCTCAACTGAATCTGATGGTCTGACTTTCGACAGTGTCCAAATACCTAAAGAAATAAGAAATCATTTAAAGGAATGCACCAAGCACCTAAACAAATTAAGATTGTCCCATTTGCTTGTCTATTTCAAGAATGAACTTGCACACCTTGTATGAAGAAAAGCTTTAGGAAAAGAGCTTATCCTTGATGAAGAAGTGAGTGAGCTGATTATTTGCTCTTGCTGTGGATCCACAATACTGAAGAGGCCTTATGAGCAGCCTGATGCAGTTCTCTGACCTCAGGTAATATCTTTATTTCTCATCAAAGATAAATCTTATTTTCATTTTAATCACAGGTTTTTTTTCTACTTAGGAACTTCACGTGAGCAACACCTTATTGGAATAAGTCATACCAGCCATTATGTGATACAGAATGGCTCAGTAATGATTTTTAATGTGGGTAAAGGTTATATTACAATAAACAGAAAATATATTTATCCTATTACAGCTAATGCCAAGGATAAAATCTTCTGTGACTCCTCTGTGTGCACACAAACCAGATGCTGGCAGGCCCATCTGCAGGCTTCATTTTACCAGTTTATCCAAGTTGTCCTCAGTGAGTAATTGCATCTTGTCTGGTTTCTAATCTAATTCCATCCATTATCCAACATGGATAATTTCCAGGGATACAGAATTGTGACAGAAATGTCTGTAAAGAATAAAAATTGTTCAAATCTACTTTTTGATATATGCAACCCATGACTCTTTTTTCAGCCTTCCTTCCATCTAAGTAGGTCTGCCTGTGCAGGGAAGAGGAAAATGAGAGGTACAGTCTGAATATCCAATGTTTGTGCATCCTACGTGGTAAAAATGAGTGTATAGCTTGATATAGATGATGGCATTGTAAGACCACAGCCTATGGAATGAAATCACGTATTTATCTGCACTCTTTGTCACTACTGCTGTTTCTTGCCTCATGTTAAGTGGAAATTTCATTCACTCAGCAGTTCCTTTTTTGTTGTGTGCCTGTATGACAGCCAGAACAGGAAAGTCATGGCTCAGAAAGGATGTCCTATGCCAAAAAGTAGCCCAAATTAAAATGGGTCATTGTCTACATAACGTAAAGCAGCCTAGCAGGATCAAATTGCCCAGCTCTGGAGGGGCAGAAGTCACCTGTTTCCAGCACCCTTCTTTCCCTATTTTTGTCCTTACAAAGATACCTGTGGACTGAAGGATGACCTGGCAGCTTCTCAATAAATGTACTCCATCAGAGAGCCTCAAAATTCAATCTCAAAATCTTCAACTGGGAAATTATCTTCAAGTTGAAGAGAACCTTAGTGAGCAGAAGGTAAGATGACTCCTTGTCTCCAGGAGAAGAAAGAAATGCAAAAAGCAAGGGCTTTTCCAAAGCTGCAAATCAGACTTTTAAACTCAGGGAATTGCATATACTATCCATAAAATCAGATTGGTTATGAAATTGAATGTTGTTTAATTCATGGGCATTCACGTGCCTAGCTCATCTTAAATCTTAATGTATAAATCATCCAACTACACATATTTCAGCATGATCATAGTTGATCCACACAGAAGACATTAGAGAATTCCTGATTTAGTCATTAGCAAGTTTTGAAGGGTATTTATAGGACCAAAAATGTGTGTCCTGTCTCAGTCCCAGACCTCCACCAGTGGCCTCAAACCCTACAATCTGAGTATAGGTTTAGGGGCCACTTCAGATGCAAGCCTGAGTACTAGTACAGACCCTGCTGCCCTCTCCCCAGCTGGGGCAGACATAGCTCTAAACCATACCCATGCAGTGCTGGTGCCTGAAGCCCACATTGTGATTTGGATTACTCAGGAATCTCGTTCGGGCATTAGGACCCTCTATGCTGATTTGTGAATCAGAAAGGGGCTCCATTGGCCAGTGGCATGAAGGGCATCAAGCAGATGCACATCTCTGCACTGCAAGGAGGATCATGTGGACATAGGAAAACTAACTCAGCTAATACATGGTCTGAGCTGTTCTCTAAGTTTGCAGCTCAAGTCCAGCCTCCAAGCCCATGTTAGGCATGGAAGGAGAGAGCAGAGTGCATTTTTAACTTAGAGTTTATCGTGACAGTTGATGTGTTTGAAGGCTGGATGCTTCTGAGCTCAATTATCTCACAGAAGGCAGCAGCATAAAAATACACTACTTACAGGAAAGCAGACTGAAGTTAATTTAAAAACAAAGCTAAACATCTGCTCTGAGAACCAGCTCTCCTAGTGCATAGATGGGAGCACTAAAGTTTGAAACATTATGGAGTGTTTAACCAGTACCACACCAGCTGTTAGACATTTTTGGCAATGGTGTAGATATTATCTGGCAAGTTCTTGTGAGCAGCTGACAAGAATGAAGAGTGACATATAAGAAACAGAAAATGCCAGCCATATGGCATGACTATTATGCTAATGTTTCAGGTGTCAAGCGGTAGTCGCTTGTGTTTGAGTGAGCAAAATTTATATGGATTTTAATGATTATACAATGTTACATCTTCATATTTTTACAACTGCAATTTTGCCATTTAACAGTAATAGACACTGAATTTAATTTATTCACTTAGGAGTGATGTTGTTATCTTTATGGTTTCAATAACACATCTCCACCTCACAGGTATAATATTTATTCCTACAGTGCTACTGCTGTCAGTGAATGTGTTTGTGATCTAGTCTGCAAGACATTGCTGGCTGACACGGTAGCATGAGGTTGTTTTGGTAAATGCCAACAGCCCAAGAGACGTGCAGCTGAGCTGTTTATAGGTGTATTTCCACAAAAATAACCTTTGCTGATTTGGTGTTGGATTTACTGGGTGTTTTCAGGAGAGAGGCTTGTGGTAGGCTGAGTGTCTGAGCTTCAGACACTGAAGGTGGGCCCCACTGGCACCTCAGCTCCATCGTGTTTCCTGACGGAATATGATGAGAAGCTGTTTTATCAACCACACACCACATCAACTGGATTTTCTCGCTGAGAAGTAGAAGTAGCAAAGCCTGGTACCATAAAATTATGTGTCCTACTTAGCTCAGCCGCATTCTCTAACAAAGGGAAAGTCAGACTGAAGCGCTGGGATTATCAATAGCTGTCTCACATAGGCAAGGCACAAAGATGGCTGTTTGACGAGAGCAAACTTGTTTGATGGTTCATTTTGGGCTTAGGCTGTTTCAGTGCATAAAGCAGTATGTAACATGTGTGAGATTTGCACCGAGGCATGGGGTGGTGGCTGGACTGACTACGAAGAAGACCAGCACCACTGCTGTGTCCATTTTACAGAAGGAATTAAAACAAAACAAAACAAATAATAAAGAAGGATGGGGATGAATTAAACAGCAGCAAAAGTCCTAATAGGGATGAGGAACTGGGCACTGGTGGACTGCTTTGCCAGGAGAATGGGCTTGATGCAGAGATTGCTTACAGTGATGTTATTTGCATCCATACAAAATAATTTACTGGTAAGAAAATCTCCTTTTAAACATATCTGCAGGGAAAGTTTCCACTTCTTGTGACTGTATAATGTAAAATCAACATAGGCTGAAACGTGTTACGAAGAAAGGAATCAGACAGAGACACAGAGCAACTTGTGGAGCATGTGTGGGAAAGATGAAGGTGAGCTGGTAAGTCTGGACCCTCCCTGGCTTTGAGAGAAAAAGAGAAATTCCTATGTCTTGCAAACACTTCTTGGTGTATTTGTGATGTAGCTCTTTGCTGTGCTCTCAAGCTACAGCAAAGATTAACTGAGAAGATAGAAAATGTCTGCCTGGTGCCACCTGCCACAGTTGCAATGTTACTATTAAGCTTGTGGACGATTTATTGGCTGCAGTAAGTACTTTCTGTCATGAAAGTTCCAAAAGATAGCTCAGAGATTGCAAGACAGACTGAGTGTCTGCCTGGAAATAAAAGTTGTGCCATTTTCTGGCAAGCTCTTCATTACAAAAGCTCACAGAAGGGCAGGTTGACCTCCCATGGGGCTTTGGCAGGAGGTGTAATAATGTTTCCATTGCCCTTAGATGCAACTCACAATTTCCATGGTCTTTGGGAGCAGCATCTTCTGCTGCTTCTAATCGAGCTTGGAATCTAGCCAGCATTAGTGTCCAGTAAGCCCTCACAGTCTACTAGAGCCCCTCAATTTACTACATACTTGTCTCCCTAATACCATCTCATTGTGCCTGCCTACTCTTGACTGCTGTGCTGGTGCTTCTAGCAACAGTGTGAGCAGCTTTCACTGTTTTTGTTTCCCTGTTTTTCTGAAGGGCATAACCATGTTTCTTCATAAGCACAGTCTGGCTTTTTCCTCTTTGAAAATCTTTGGACCAAGTCTGCAGCTCATTTTTCTTCTCCATATAGTTTTGCATTTCAGGACAGTTAGCTCTACAACATTTTCAAAGTAATAGTCAATGTATAATTCATATAAACACAAGACTGACGCTACTCCACACACCCAGCTTTCAGGTTAAGCTCTGGGAACTGCATTTTTATATATAGAGAACAGCTCTCGTCACAATGCCAAGCACAATAACAATTACAAAAGGAGGAAAAAGATTACTGTCCAATTATCCTCTAAGTGGTGCAAAGGCAAAACAAGGGCAATATTTAGGCATAGTTAGAAGTGAGATCTAAGCCTCATAAGTGGAGGTAGGATGCAGCTGTCCCACAGTACAGCTCTGTGTTTTCAGTTCAATACCCGGTCAGCCTTGCACCAAAGATATCTTAGATCTGTATATCAGGTAACAATAATTCAAGAGAGAAATGAAACCATCTGGTGTCAGTTTGGAGGTGATAACCAACAACTCTGCAGGTAGTGACAACTATCAGCTCAGTGGTGAAGAAACCACTCTCTTCTCCCAGGTAACAAGTGATGGGATGAGAGGAAATTGCCTCAAATTGCACCACGGAAGGTTTAGATTAGATATTAGGAAAAAAAATCTTCACTGAAAGAGTGGTCAAGCACTGGAACAGGCTGCCTAGGAAAGTGGTGGAATCATCACCCCTGGAAATACTCAAAATAATGTGGATGTGGCAGTTAGGGGTATGGTTTGGCAGTGAACAGAGTGGTGCTGGGCCAACAGTTGAAATTGATGATCTTAGAGGTCTTTTCCAACCTTAACAATTCTATGATTCTATGGAAACAATGGAAAGTTACTAATTTGGAATTGCAGCAGTAGCAGCCATCTGCATGGGAGGCAGTGCAGCTGTAGTATTCACTGGGGGAGGGAGAGATACGTTTCCTGGTTGGAGGCGCGGTGAACATGCCAGCACGTTCACAGCCCCTGGAGACAAGGATGTGGGGAGAAGTAGCAGACGGCAGAGCCTGGTGCAGATGTGGGCAGGCAGGAGCCAGGAAACAGGAAGGCTGCTGCTCCCTGCCTTGTTTCTTGTCCTCAGCTTGCAGTGGGTATTGCGTTTCACATCTCTGTGTTTCTGTTCATCCTCCCACCTTTTGTTTGTGATCTTTTCAGAGCAGGACCATCTCCTAATGCATGTTTATACAGTGACTAGCATGATGAGGCCCTGATCTTGCTTGAGGCCTCTAGGCATGACTGTAATACAAATGATAAATCATCATAAAACAGGACTGCACAGATCCATAGCTCCTGTCATAACTCATGGATGAAGTGTCAGCAGCTCATGTAGCAAGGTCAGGGAGACCATGAAGGGCTAGAAGAAGTGAATCCTCACAGAAAAGAGTAGATGCTGAATGACATATTTTTTAATATCTGTCAGTGTTCTATCCATGTCAGTTCACAGCTGATTTCCTTTATTGATATCACCTCCTGACAGCAGCGATGTGGCCAGGAAAAGAATTGAGTCACATATCACAGTGAAGGTGATGGTGGTCACCAAGGTGCAGCCTGCATGAAAATGTGCACATGCAGTTGACAGGTGCTTCCCATCCCTGGCTTTTATGCTGCAGTTCTAAAGCTGCACTGAGGGCACCAAGCTGGCAAACAAGCTTCAGCATTTCTTTGTCCTTTTGATGATGCCTAGAGATCCTTACTTGTGTTTCTTCTCTTTTTTCCCTCTGTCCCATGGAGGAAAGCTGTGTGTGTATCTCACGCAGGGCATTTCAGCATCTCTGGAGACTCGTCCTCACACCTGTGACTCAGTTCTGACATACACAATACCAGGGAACTGCTTCCCCAGCAGGCAGCCTATGGCCACATGGCTAAATTCCCCTACAGACCCATCTATTGCTCAAATCAACGCCAGTCAACAACCTGCTTTGCAAAAGCTGTCATCACACTCTAGGGTTACATATTTTTTCAGTGTCCCCTAACCTGTAGAGGCAAGGAGCTTGGGATACCCAGAACGTAACAAGGAAGAGCTGGTGGTACAAAACTCAACAGTTTTGTCCATTCAGAGCAAGTCAAATAAACATAGAAATATCTTTAAATCATTTATTTGGCAAGAAGCCATGCTGTGTTTTCAGCCAAAGTGTGATGCTTTGAGAAAATGTAGCTTCATTGAGCTGAATATTAAATGAAAAAGAAGCATGAGGGGAGGGTCAAGCTGTATTTATGGAATAATATTTTGTTCTTGATGAACTGAAGGATTTATGCTATCCCTTCCTGTAGATTCACAACTTCCAGGCAACAATTTCTAATCTCTTCCTTTTTCCTGAGATTAGAACTTTAAAGCCTTCCCTGCTAGGCTGCTGAAGGCTACCCTGTCTGTCACATTGGTTTAATAGCTTACATGATGGGGAAACCTATCTTGTTCCCAGTTACAACTGTATTGTAAGGAGCTCTAGTGACTCCTGTTTGCCAGATGACATAGTTTGTAGACAGACAATTACAATACCAAGAATTTTTTTCAGAATTCCTTTTTAAATTTTTACATTTGGTATTGAGTACTCTAAATGAAAGCAGGTTCATTATTCAATAGTATTGCTAAAATCATGCATGCAAGAAAGAAATCAATCACAGATTCAGGTCCTGGTGCACCATCAACACCAGAATAACTCCTCTCACTCCATCTTTATGAAATAAATTTCCATAATTAGGATGAGAATTGGGCCAAATACCTTTGGCAGAGCTGACAGAGTAAAACAGATGAACGTGCAGAATTAAAACAATGGAGCAGGAAGGAGAAAAAGTGGGAAAGGAATAAAGGAGTTATGAAACATACGTGCTTGAGCCTGGGCAAGGATGTGCTTTGGGACAAGTGAAACAGACAACAGCAAAAGAGGCAGTTTTCTCTGCAGAGCTACCCAAAAGTGAAGTGTTTTAAAGAAGATTTGAATTCAGAGAATATGCCATAGTCAGTATGATAACGTATGCGATAGGCACTGAGAGAGCCCAGCAAAGAAAAAAATCCAGAGGAAGAAAAAGGAGAAAAGACGCTCAAGAAATTGGAAGGTCAGACAGAAAGCAGAAGTTTTGACAATGTACAGGAAAAAGATTCAGGAAAGCTAGACAATACCTGAAGGCAAAAGGTGCATCAGTCTTCCTAAATGAAGTAATTAAAATAATTTGGACTGTACTTCAGAATGATGTAAATGGACTACTGATATGCTTAATGTTAGATGCTGTGCCACTAAAACATTGTTTGCACATTCTCATCCTTCATTTTGCTGCTGTGACAATGCAGTAGCCCATGAAGTGTTACCACAAGGAACCTCTCTCTATGCTTCTGATGTTTGTATCTTGCTCTATGAAGGCCACATCCTCAAAATGCACCCCATCTGCATTGCAATATTCAGACACTTGTTGAACTACCTTATTTAAATCCATACAAAACACATCACTTTTTATCCTGATCTCAGAACACAAAATTGTCATCCTCTCTTATCCTCCCCATGGACATGTGGTCCTCCCTGTAAAGTCCTCTTCTCTGAGCTCATCTTTTCTATCAAGTCTTGCATCCCACTTTGCCCAGTTAATAGCAGCAGATTCAACTTCCTGACTAACATCTGCCTCTCTTACTTTCCTTCCTCTCATATTTAAAGTTAACCTAGAAAACTTTAAACAGTTTTAAATACAGTTCAAAACCTAAAATACAGTTAAATTTTAACTTTTAACTTTGCTTATATAGTAACAATCTTCAAAACAACATCTTCAAAATCTCTCCTTGAAACCTACTTTTGTTGTGTCCTGCAGCTCATGTTTATCTGTCTGTGGTTGAGTGAATGTGGATTTTTGTTCCTATTTCTTCTTTCTATTTCTACTTGTTTTTTGTGTTGTTATCTTATTTTCCCAACCCTCAAGTAAGTTTGGAGAAAGAAAGGGCTGTGAAGCCATCTGGCTGCCTGTGCAGTCACTATACTACAAAGAAAAGTCTTCCTACCATAGAAAACCTTCATTATGGGCAGGACTAGGGACTACTTGCTCCCAGTACTTCCATCTCCAGGAAGGCTAGGTGACATCTGTTGCATCTGTCTAATAGCCCTGACTTCCATTTGCCTTTTGTCTTTCAACTGTAGAGTCCCACCCTGATCTCTCATTAACAACATAAAAATAAAGACACTGTTTTGTTTTCCCACCTCCAGGCAGCTGCAGAACCTTCCCTGACCAGCTGCAAGCCAAGTCTCTTGTCCCTGGAGTCCTAATGCTTGAGAAACTCACTAAGCTATCTTATTTTGCAGTCTATGAAAAGCAGCATTTTCACTCGTGCTCCATGCCTTTCAGATAGCTTAATCTGGGATCAGCAATGGGGAGAGATTATATGGGGGTGGGGGGTGGGGAGAGAGAAGACACAGGCTGAACTCATGGCAAAGGAATGCAAAGAAGAGAATGGCAATGGCAGAGGCACAAACTAGATACTAGGTCATTTCGTTCCTTCAGCTGTATAAATTGATATTTTAAATGAAGACTCGCATGAGTTGTCCTCCCTGTTCTGGATCCCAGTGTTCCTCTTTACTGCACTGGCCTACAGGACTTGTTTGGTGTCCTCAGAAAGGCTTTTTTTAGGTGTCTTGTAACTGGTTGTTAACACTGACAGCCCTAGAGCTGTTGGACAAATAACATGGTAAAGTCTGGCCTCCTTAACTCAGTTGGCCCCAGACACCTTGTGTGCAGAAAAAAAAGAGATGTGGGTTTTACTAATGGGTGCAGCTCTATGAGGAGAACCAGGCATATGGTTGTTAACATTTTTGCAGGCTTTCTAAGCACTGCCAAAATTTGGGAGAATTTCATGCTGTAGTTCTCTCTTCATAGTGTCTCCTGGAGAAAAGACATGGAGCTAGCCAGAGCATGGAGCTTCACAGAAAGATTGCTTGAAGCTGTCTCCAACAGGCAACCTCGTGGAAAAAGGGGGTGAGGGACTAGAAGCCAATCACTTCCTTTTAAATCACAGCTGCATTCCCTCTGGCAGGTGTGGCCTTATTTCCGTAATTTTTTTGGCAGTTTAGAGGTTCATCATCAGATAGGATTTCTGGCCAGATCAAGGGTGGGTGCTGCAGCCCTGGAAGGACAGCACCAGGAGTTCCTCATCCTTGTTTCTGCTGAGGCTGGGGCAGGATGAAAACTGCAAAGCTAGCTTCAAAAAATGATTTAGTTTGGCCATATCTTTAACCTAGGGATTGATTAAAAGTAGAAAAGTTTCAGTGACTAACTTCTACAGGGTCTGAACTAAAAAAGGCTATTAAACAGACAATCAAAGAACTGCAGAAGCTGACAGACATTGTTCTCCCTAAGCATTTGGTAATAGAGTTTTTCAAATGATTAAATAGCTAATAAAGTCAGAGTATTTGCTACGTAGATGGATACCAGCAATATTGCAAAAGTAATTATAGATTTCTATCAAAAATTCTTGACTGAAAATATTTATTCTCAGACTGAAGCTAATATGTGAGTCTCAGTTAAAGAGAAAATATTTTAACCACTATTTAAAAGCTTTCCAATTTGCATTACTGTAGTGGCTTTCAATTACGACCAATTTCAAGATGCAAATTTTCAGTGTATTCCTTTTTTCAAGGTAAATCCTCACCAGCTGACACATAAAACTAGTTCTTCCATTACTCATCTTCTAATTTTTTTTTGGAAGCACAGAGTTGCATCTTTGGGTTGTTTATTTCCTTTGCTTCTTCTCAGGTGTTAGAGAGTTGTGATATCTGCACCTTTGTGAAGTTACAAAGCAGTAAGAAAACAGAAAACAGTGTTAGGGATGCTTGCAAAAAAACACCCACGAAAGAATCCCTCATGAACAAAATTATACATCGATGAAGGGAAATGAAATGAGCTTTTTGGACCTGGAGGGGTTTGCCTGCATGCTGTGAGGCAGGGAGTGAACTTTTGAATTTTGGTTGTGGCCAAGGGACAAATGAGGCTTATGTGCTTGGCCAGAAATGAAAAGTGGGGATTTCATTTCCAGTCATGAAATTTGCCTCTTTGTTGCTATTTCAGACTGGTTTTTTTGTTTGTTCGTTTTGGGTTTTGTTTTTTTTCACTGATCTTCTAGAGCCTTTACTCATTCTCTGTGAGAGCCATTAGAAAACTGGGGTGTGTTTCAAATCTTGCATATGCAGCTACACTAGGCAATTCACAGGCTGCAAAAAAAAATTCTTTACATCAGGAACTTATCCCATTATTACAGAGGAGCATGCAGCAGAGCTTGTACTCACACTGAAGCTAGTTTATCTACCTATGAGTATTTTTGCCTGGTTTATAAAAATGCAATGGATGCTCATTTCCATTTAGTTGAGCCAATCCAACGTCATAGAGCAATGCTCATGTCTGCTTGGGTTGCATTTCTTAATGTCACCTCTTATGCTTGCTTTACCAACCCCACAGCCTGTTTCAACACACTTTTTCCTCTTTGAAACTCTATCTTGAGGACTCAGTCCTGTAAAAATGTTATTAAAACTGTGAGAAATTGGAGGGCAATGGCTCAACTGTAGAACAATAGAAGATATTTCAAACATATACAATGAAAGGATGTTATTGCAATCCATTTGAATAACACTATTTCTCAGACAAAGCATTTCCAAGAACCAGAGAGTTTCAGGGTATATGTATATGGCACCAGTGATGGAGGAAGAGCATTGAAGAACAGCATTGCTCCCACTTGCATGTATTTGCCTCTGCCACCTGTGGGTCCGACATCCATCCCTGGGGTAAAGGACAGTCTGTGATCACCTCTGACTACAGCAGTGTGGCCAGCTTAACCTGCTCAAATGCTGTAAAGAAATGCCCTTACAGCTTTCACACCAGTGCATAGTAAAATCCACAGAAAAAAAAAATGATGCCAGATCTAAGATCCAACCCTCCAGGAAGACCTGGAAGGGGATTATTGGTGCACTTTGTCGTGCTGATGAGTTGCAAAACCAGCAATATCAAAACCAGGAGCAGGACTGTCTGTGGTTATCCCTTATTCACAAGATCAGTCTCACAAGCTAACTTTACATAAGGGATTTCAGCCGCACACAGGGTCAGAGGGCGTTGTTGCACTGTGTGGATGCAAGCATGGAGTGTGTTACAACTTAGTGAAAGCTGTAGAGTTTACAGCACATCTGTGCAAGTACTTGAGTGTGCAGGATCCAACAGGTTTTGGAGGCTACTGCAATGCATATTAAACTTCATATTCTTCTGCATCTAAATATGGTTACCAGGCAGACTGAAAGTTAGGTCCTAGCCAGAAATTTGTATGAAAATCTCAATTTATATGGCAGAGTTCAAGGAGCCTTGTAGGGTTTTTTGTTGTTGTTTGCTTGCTTGCTTTTTGTTTGTTTTTGTATTTTGTTTTTAAATTTTTTTCATTACCAGCCATGGAAAGAGATTCTAGCTGCTAAATTCTTCCTTAAGTTTTCAAGGCACTTTCACATTATGCTGTAGTAGGAGCCAGGGTTTTAGTTTTTTCCTATTTCTAGTGGAATTTGAGTCTAATAAAGAGTGTTTTAACCTCCATTCATTGCACTGTCCATCAGCTGGCTAGATCTTTTATTTTGATTGTCAGTGGCAATAAGAAATTTGTGACAAAAATTACTATTGTGGCTGTAACTGCAGTGCTATTTATAAACAGCTAGATGCAGATGAAATGCAATTTAAATTTCATTGTGAGCAATATCCAGTTCTAGAGCTCTCTAATGCACAATTCATAGCTGCTTAAATTGTAGTCATTATTCTCATACTGCAATACTGTTTGTCATGATAAAGGGAATTTACTTTTCTGTCAATTACTTCTGCAAGATTAGTTAATTTACACTTGCAAAGAGTATGGAGCAGCATCTCAGTTCCATGGAGATGTTTCTGAGAAGCATTTAGCATCTTAAGGTTAGAGGGAAAAGGTAAATGGAAGTCAACTTCAAAATGTAAAAAAGGGACAGTGCATAAATCCTAAGGTCATCTTACCCCAATGAAGAGCAGCAATGAAAAGTAGATATGTCACTTACAGACTGCCAACCTCACTGCAGCAGAAAATTGTGTTGAGGACCAAGAAGAGGCACGCTCATCTGTCTTTCAACATTGGGCATTCAATTCAAATGCTGGCAGCATTTGAAATCACTGCTCCTGACTATATCTGAGCTGTGTGTGCAAACAATCTATATAAAACATCCTACCCTTCGGCATCTCCTTCTGCTAAAATCTGTGTGTTTGTTTAATCCATGTTGTGATGGAGATAGTAAGAGCCAAAGACATGAAGAGGAATGTTATTTTTACTTACTTGCTTGGAGATTCTGTGTGAATTTTAGCAGGCCTGACTTGGATACCCACCCGATGCATCACAGCTCCTGATATTAGCAGCATAATTTAAGGTGTTGAAGTTTGATGCCTGAGTTCCTTGGAGGGATGATGGAGTAACTGAATGCAACTGTGCCTAAGAGATAATGCAGAGCTTTTCCATCATATTTGAGAAGCTACTTTATGAAGGTTCCCCCTTCTCTTTCCTTCATGTGTCTCCACAGGTAGATGCGGCACAGAAGGACATGGTTTAGTAGTGGATTTGGCAAGTGCTGGGTCAGTGGCCTTAGAGGCCTTTTCCAAGCTTTTCCACTGATTCTACAATTCTATGAAGGAGTGCTGGAGCATTCCTTGAGATCTCTTTTGCTAAAATCAAGGTTGTTATGGGAGGAAGCAGCAGCTGTGCCTTCTGCAGCCTGTGCATCCTCAGGGTGAGGGCACTGTCTGTGGACCTGGTAGGACATGCCACTATCATTCCCCAGTCTTCAGGGATTCCCATCCACATATTCCCAACAGGGAGAGCAAATCTTCTCTTCCCTCCAAGAAAATAGTAGAAAAGCCTTTGGAAAATTCAGTATTCAAGTGATGCCTCAGTTTTAGCATGAAGAGTAGGGAGGATTATATCCTACTTCTGCCCTGTAGCCAGACAGGGCTGCTTAAACCACATTGCAGTTGAGCTCATGGATATTTTTTTGTAAGTAGAGCAGAACAAGGGAGAAGTAGATACACCATGTAGGTATATTGCCATGGACTGTGCATTGGCACAGCACAGCTTAACCTCTAGGTATTATGGCAATTAAAATGACAAAATAGGAACAGTGGAGGCACCCTTGACACTGATGCTTGTGTTCAGGCATGTCAAACTTTGCTGATACTGATATTCCGATACCATATTGGCATCACAACTCTCACTGAGTTTTGCAATGTTTTAAATTTTAACCCCGACCAGATTCCAGCAAATATAGTAACAGTCTTTTTTCCTGATACTGCTCCCTTGATAAAACAAGGGGCAGAGCATCCTTAACTTTCCTCACCAGCCTGAGCTGCCTGCAGTGGCTGTTGCTATGCTTTGGTGCAGAATGTTTCAAACACAGAAATCACATGGGAAGTAGTTCTCTGAAGAATTTACAAAGTGTTTGAGGGCACTTTAATTATTAGTTATTTCTGTTTCCATTAGGTTTAGTGGATTTGCAACACTGCTCGGCCCAAAACTAGATTCTGCTCCAGCCAGCCATAAAAACTTCAGAATGTTTATGTTACCTGGATTTTCTTTTGAGGTGCATTTGCTTGGTTTACATCAAGCCTGCAATCCTACCTTGCACAAAAGCTAAATCCACATTTGTTTTCATGAATTAGCATTAGGTGGGCCTAACTTCTATGGGTTGGATAGATAGATAAATATAATAAAAAAGATAAGTGTGAAGACATGAAACAAGTGTAAAGATATAAAGATGTAAATATATGTATCAGGATATAAAGATATGCATTGGATTTTTTAAAGTTTCAGCTTGAGACAATGACAATATCTAAAATTATTGTCAGCCTTTTTTTTTTTAATTTGGCTTAACTCTAAAATATTAGAGTCAGTCCCACAGGCTTGCTCAAAACCAGTCTTTAAATGCCCCCTGTTTAAAATACATGTAATTCATCCATTTGTGCCAATAAAATAACAGACCAGGGAAAGGGCTCTTAGCCCTTTATTCAAAGAGGGACAGAGATAAACCCTACCAGTTCCTGGTTCTGTATAATACGTAAACTGTTGAAAAAGGTAGGGTTTTTTGTGTTGTCTAGATATGCCACTCACACTGCTGTAATTTCAGGACATAATGCAGTGGCACTAAAAAAACTAGGGTTTGAATGTTGAAAAATCCAGTTGTAGTTGTAAAGGTTTTGGGATCAACTGCATTTGTGAAGCCTGTAATTTTCCTGGATAGAGCTTGCGGTCTGGGTTGCTCAGCAGCGCACCTCCCTCCTGCCCCACACATTCCTCTTACATGTGTGATCCCAAATGATGCATCTGCCTTTGACACATGGATGGACCTTTTTTCTTCTGAGAACCCACAACCAGCAATTTAATTAAGGTAATTTAATTTCTCTTCAAAACAATGTCTTACACATTAATTAAAGTAACTTAATTTGTCTTCAAAACAGAGCGTTATTCATTCACCCTAAGGCACAAAACACATAGCACAAAGGGTAAAAAACATCAGAGGTACATGACTCTTACTCATACCCTCACCCTTGACAGCTTTTGTCCTTTCTCATTTTCAGCTTCAAGAAGCATTTGTGTATTATTAGCACCAGTCTGTTTTTTCAGTGCTTTCCTTTGCCCTGTAACTCCCTTCCTTTCAAACTTTGCTTCTGGACAGCTTCTCTCAGGTGACTCAAAGGCCCCAATTTCACACAGCTTTTGTGAGATTATAGTATGATACTTCTCAGTCCTGAAAAAACAGACATACTAGTAGTGTTGCAACCAAGGTGTTATCTTTTAGGTCTACAAATCACCTTCAGTTTGTGGAATCTCCTGTATGTGCTCAGCTTCTTCTTGCCTGCTTGATCACTTTCATAATGCTTATTGGCTAACTTCACAACAAATATCCTCATCTCACAAATGCATATGTGGAAGTAAAATATTAATTTTAAAAATAAGTGTATTAGGTATATTTTTCTAGCTTCCTAGTGGAAGAACTTATTCCAAAATAATAGCCTGTGATACATACCTGTTATCAGCAACAGAATGGTACAGAATACTAAATACTTATAAAAGGTAAGATTTTATAAAATTTTGAAGATTCAATAAAGTATTTTAAATTTGTATAAAAGTTTTGTTATCAGGCTACATACATCATATGAATATTTGGTAAGGTAAGCTTTGTGTCCATACAGAATTAAGTAAGTTATTTTGAGTAATAGAGTTCTCTTGCTGAGAACATACTCACATAGCACAAAAATATCTGAGTAATGATAAAAAGTACTTCAAAAGAAACAATTTTAGCTACAGTTCAGCTGAGCCTTAGCGTCATCTAATCCTCACTTCAGTGTTAGATACGAGCACAGTTCATTATAAGAACTTGTGAAACACTAAAGAAGAACAGGCATCCCCTTGCTTATTGGCTTCCTTAGTGGGTTTTTTTTTGTGAAATCTAATGTTTAGAGACTTGTGTGTCCCTGGAAATCCTCACAGCATGTATCACTTGTAATGAACTCCTTAAAATCTGAACATACCATGTTTTTGTTTCCCCTTCAGAGTAACTGGGAAACCAGCCACACGTCAGACTTTATACGAAGTCCTCCCTTCAAGATCCTTTTGTATTTGTCGCATGTCCGACTAGCGGAGATGAGCTGCTATTGGTAAAATATTACAGAATTCAGTTCTTTATCTGCAGCAAGAGAGGTATAAAGTAGATGTTTCTGACTAGCTGTATCAGTGAGGGCTGGGTCTTCCATCTGAAACATGGATGACCTATGCCTTTGGGATGAATTTCAGGAGATAGGACAGAGCCTGCAAATAGCCACGCAAAACCTCTCCCCTCTTTAGAGCAGCAGCTCTGGACTGTTCTAGCATGCAGAACAGGGAAACCAAAACGGTCGTAAGGAAGCCCCACCTATAACACAAAATAATCTCATTAGTCTTTCTGTGACAAAGATCCGGGAGTTATTTTGCCGAGTAGGTGGCCATGGGAACAGTGTGGTTATCATCACAAAACAGAGGCGAAAGCCAGAACTTTCTCTAGGAATGGGGAAGCAGCTTCCAGGAGTATCACCGAGAGCAGCGCTTTCACAGCAAGAAGCCAAGCTTCCTAAAACTGTATCACCAGTAAAGAACACCATACACATAAAATTATCAAGGAAAACATAAAATCTTTCTGAGCAGGACTATATTAAAAAAGAGTAACACATGCATTTAATTGCTTGAGATGTATGCCAAAGGGTTTGATGAGATATGAAGGAAAATAGTTGAATTTAGCGGTTTTCTGGAAAACCTTGCCTAGGCTGAAGACACAAAGGTGAAGCTGGTGGAAGGTTGCTCTGTTAAATCTTTTCTTATGGAAGAATATGCAGGTGAAAGCACAACTGAGAGCTGGCAGGACCATCCTTCTGCTAGCAACATGCACAACTGCAGAAACTGTTTACCTCCTTACCCAGACTGGCAGTGATGGCAGCTGCATGTATTGAACCACATTCCAATTCTGGTCACACTGGAATGAATCCAGGCTCATATCATTGACTTCAATGAAGTTATTCTTTATTCATGCTTGCCTAGCTGAGAATCTGGCCCATTCTATCTAGGTGGCAATATCTAATAGAGAAAATACGCCAAATTAAGAGAACAAGAAAAACCAGACTATGTCACATGAAGAGGAAACATTTCACATTGTAAGGATTATAGAGGCCCTTTAGTTCAAGGACTTTATCAGCATTTAAAGGATGGTTCACTGAAAAGAATTTCTGTACATGCTTAGCTTTCTTTTTGCCTTTTTTTTTTAAGCCCCATTTGCTATTTTAGAACATGGAAATAAAATGTATCGATTTTAAAATTATTGAAATAAAAGAACTTTGATTTGTTCAACACAGAGCACTACTTCATTATAGATCTATGAGCAGCAGTCTGGATTAAAATGTCTTCCGTTTAGGATTTCCTCTACATCAATTAAGAGGGCCTCTCTGGCTGAAATATGTTGAGTTTCATGATTTTCTCTGTGGGAGCATTTTTCTGTCGATGCCAAATTCAGCTTTGTGAAAAATGCTGTGTTTTGCTCTACTGGGCAAACCCAGGGTGTTCCTGCTTTAGTGACCAAAAAAGATAGAGAAAAGGAATGAAGATAAGGGAAATTTCTCATCACTGCATTATTTCCAATATGGTCAGATTAATTCAGACCATGGCTTGATGATACTGTAAATCTGACTTTAGAGATCCCCACGCTGTAACAAAAACTCTGCAACCTATGTTGTAAGAATAGCAAAATGCTATAGATTTACTTCATCAGTTTGTTTGTTAAAGAAATATTGACATTTACTTTGTAGCAGGCGATGGACTGAATTGCCTCACCACCAGGTGTACAACGTTGGTAACATCCCATGTTATGTGCTCTGACTAATGCAGTAGAAATGCAGTTGTATGCCCACACCTCATTTGGCTGCTGTTTATGTTGCTGCATGATCTGGAGGTGACCAGATGGAGAATGGGTGGTGGTGGATCCACCAGGGATGAGGTTTCTGCTGTACCTAGTTAGCAATAACATGCCACTTATTAACGTTTTTCACATAACATTTGGATTTCATCTGCATCTATCAGAATATGAATGCATAAATTGATGCAACACACTTGGCAAGAAATAGAAACATGAGGTTGCCTGCTTACTAAGGAAAATATATGTGAAATTGAGAAGAGTGCTGGATTGTTCTCAGTATCTAGAGAGAGAGTTTAAAACAATTTTTTTTTGAGCATGTATCTCAGTTTTTATTAACCTCAAAATGAATCAAGAAAAGTTGCAACATATAGCTCTTTTCACTAATGTCACAAGATGACAGAGGTCATTTTAGAGCATCCTGAACAGTTCCCATAAGGAACTGAAAATATCATAACCCTGGAGTTGCAAGCTGCCTTCCTGTTGGGTTTGGACTCCTGATCTGGATTTCAATCCCTAGAGCTCTCCCACAGAAACCCATTTCATTATTCCCATGTAAGAATATGCAAGTAATTATTGTTTCAGCTACAGGAATGATCCTCTTGTCCACTAATAAGTGTTATTTCTGTAAACCTGCATCATAGTGGGCAATATTGTCTTAAACTAATTTCTCACAACCATCATTCATTGGCCAGCTTTCTAACACCTGATACCCAGATTTTTCATCCAGTGAGCGTAGTGCCACACAATGGTAACAGCAGGTTTTCACCTAATCCCTCTCCATACACAAACAAACGTCGAATGTGCCTGTGACAAAGACACACAGACCAGCCTGACATTTGCTGATAACTCTAAGGAGATTCTCTCTCAGCTCTTCTGCTCAAACACATTTTCCAGTGGAAAAGATGATTTGAAATAATTTCCAGCTAGACTAATTGCATTCTCTGAAGAGCATCCCTCTCCTCCTCAGTAAACATATTTTTAGCCCAGCCACAAAAGTAGCTAAGACTTTATGAAGTTTTCCAAAGCAATTATTATTTTGTCTTAGTAGAACTGGCAACAGCTTGCTCGATAATAATTAATTATGTAGATATATGTGCAAAGTTGCACACACACACACACAATATGCACATACACAAAGCAAAAAAAAAAAAAAAAAAGTAAGTTAGGTGTTTAAAACTGCTGTTTAAATTCCACTCACAGTTTTGTCGTCTAAGCATAAAACTTCTTGTTTTGCATCTGTAGCTCCAAGCTGTCTGGAAAGATAATGCAGTCCATCAGATATCCTGGTTTTGTTTTCTTGCATAAAAATATCATCTGTCACAGGCACAGGAGCTGACTTCAAGGACCAGCCCCTTCTGCGGAGCACACCAATCGGGAGACCCTGGGAGCACATGTGGAATGCTGCTCGCCTGTGTGCCGGTCACGGCCACGGGCAGCATCTGCCGTGTGGGACACAGCTGCCAGATGAACTCAGGTGTCAATAAAACACGGGGCTGGGGGTGTCCCGGCCCCCAACCCAGCCGCGGGAGGTGAAGCGGAGGGCTGGGGGAAGTGCGACCTTGGCTGCAGGAGTGAAGGCAGAGCCTTTTGCAGACCACATCAGTGTCATGGTCCTGCTACACCTGCCATAGTGACACTGGAACCTTAGTCCAAGGATTGGCCTTGCTTCTTTGGGCATTATTCTCTACTGTTTGGATAACAATAATTTCATTTGCCAATGTATAAAATGTGTCTTTGCTTTTTCTATTAGTTGCTATTCTAACCCCATTTATGACTTTTTATTCCAAACCTCATTCCTGAAAATCCTTTCCTGTGGAAAAGTCCTGGGCATTGTCAGCCCCTCGTAACAGTGGGGCTGGCAGTGCTCCTAACCCTGTAGGTCATCCTTACCTGTATTTTCTCGCTTTCGTGACATCATAAGGCTCCCTGCTCCTCCTGCCTCCGCTATAACTGCCCAGCTCTCTCTGTGCAGGCTCCTCAGGTGCAGCTTTGCCCTGCGCTTGTGAGACAGAGAGGTCATTTTCTTCTTGCATCAGTTTAACTTGATATTTAAGTGCAAACTGCTTAGAAATCGTACTTAGAGATATACATTCACAGCTTCCCTTCTTGCTGTGTGCTCAGCCCTTGCACAGAACCAGGGGGTGAGAAAAGCGTGTCCATTAATGAGGGTTGGAAGCACTGCAGGAACACTGCAAAAAACTCAGACTGCACATAGGTGAGTGTGAGCAACTAACATCTGTACATCTATTTTCACTCCTGGAAGCGTATGTGCAAGTCACAACATGCTGGGAAGGGAAACCAGTAAACACACCAGCGCTAAAGCCATACCTTTTCCAGCTGAAGTAAGAAAACTTAAGGCCTTTCCACCTTGCACCTCTCACCACCTCAGTGCTGGCTTTATTAACTCAGAGTAGCAGCTTTATTGGATTAAATACCCTGAATTTTGCATTCAAAGTGCAGATTAGAGTGGACTGGCTGTAATAAAAGCTACTAGCTCTAGTCTGTGAATAACTTGCTGTTTGATTAAATTAATTTTGTGTCTAAATTCTATCTTAGTAGATTAGTAATTCAGTAAATGGTCATTTTACAATGTTTTTCCAATGGCGGGTTAACCAGGCTAGTTAAAAACTTTGTCAAAGTTCCTTTTTCCAGCCCAAGAACTCACCAGTTTCTCAGAGGAAAAATTCCCACAGAAAGTCACTGACACAGGACAGACTTCGGTCAGTAAAAGAGGTTCCCGTCACATTCAGGGTGGAATTTCCCATTTCCAGAGGCTAAGGTCAGCACACCCCAAGCAGGAAATAACTCTGTTTAACAAGAGCCAAGAGCTGTAGTGGAAGTGATTTCTTTCATCGACCACTGGCGGAGAGGGGAGGAGTGAGAGGACCGTCTTTGGGGTGTGTAAGATCTTTTTCAAATCCACAACAAGGAGCAAACTTGTTTCCAGTTCCCAGGCGGGAACATTTTGTTCAGAGGTTTCCGAGCTGGGAGCGGCTGAGGCAAGGCTGGCCGGAGATTTTCCTGCCTGATCCTGAGTCTGCTTCCGCACCCAGGGCTGGGCGGGGGGTTGGAGTTGGGGTCAGCCTTCCTGGCGCTCCCTAGGGCTATGACAAACCTTCGCCGACTTTTGCTGCTGAAGAAGATGCACCGTCTGGCAGCACCTGGAGGGAGAGGTGGAGGAAAAAATGTTGAGCCTTGTAAAACGGGTATTTCTACTGAGTCTGAGACCTTGCTGGGGGACCTGAGCAGAAACCTCCCTGTGCAGCCAGGGGAGAGACCTGCCCATAGACCACCGTCGCTGTGGAGGGGGTGGCTCAGCTGGCCCAAATTTGCATTGGACCTGAGAAACTCAGCCTGCCAGATGGTGTTTAACAGAGACAAGCCAGCTCTTGAAAGCTAAGCATGTACACATTAACGGCCGAGATTTAACAAGTCACCTTACCACAGCAGTTCAGGATGAACAGTCCAGTCATCTCTCTCAGCCTATTTACTTACCATGTCCCCACAGGACATGCATGCCATCTATTACTTCCCAGCTCTATTGCATCACACCGGCAAGTGTTTTTCCTCAACTCCTAGCATGTATTTTTTTTACCTCTCCCTTCAGTCCCGATTATGCCTGCCTATGTCATACTAAATTCCTACTCCCAGTATTTAGAGCCTGCAAATATTTGTAAACTTATCACACTACCTTTAAGCCACCACTTCAGTAAGGTTTATTATTTTTTTTCCTCATTAATCAGTTCCTCCAGTCCCTCTATTTTTGCTGCTCTTTCTTGTATAGTTTTCAAGTTTTGTTCAGTTTTAAAAGACAGCAAAGGGAGGTTTAATTCTCTTTTCTCTAAAGAAGGGCGATAGCTGGATGAAAATGAAAGCATATTCAGGAGAGTTTAAAGCAAATTTATATTTGAGCTGATCAACTCTAAACTTCATACTTTTTCCCATTTATTTGTTGCGTTTGTTTGGATGACTAGAGTTCTACTGAAATCCTGATGCTGCAAAACTTTGCATCCCTTTTTGTCAGATACATTAATATATCATTTACTGTCCTGGGTGAATTCATTGGCTTGCGTGAAGCCACCTGGACATGCATGTACATGTGTGTGCAAACAGTTGTATGGTTGCAGCCTCAGGACCTTCAGCGGTACCTGGGAATCCAACTTGCACCATTGCTAGAGAGGTGGGGTCTTCTAGAGCCAAAACGCACAGCCTGGGAGGAGCTTCAGCCCTGCCTGGAATATCAGTCACAGGCAGCTGCTGTGTCAGTGGTCGCCTGAGAAGGTCGGTACCCACAGCAGCCTCTCTGTCTCTGTATCTCCCCTATGTTACCCTGAGGTCAAAGTGCTAACAGGCGTCTGAGAAAAGAGAAATGTGTTGCAACATTCCGTGAATGTGACACGTGTCTCTCCAACCTTTGCCAACAGATGCTGTGTGGTGCCTATGGCACAAGTAGTACTTTACTAAGGATCCTGTTGGAATCTCACTACACTTACTCAGGCTTAGTGGGAGCTGAAGGAGAAAAAAATAAACCCCGGACAGTTTATATAAGATTTGATTATTCATTGGAGCAGCAGGAGAACGGTAAAATTCTCCTGGGCTTGTTGTGAGCCTCTCGCATTGCCTCAGACAGCTGTTTTCCAACCATCCTCTTTTCTCGGATGCCCCTAAATCCAGACTGTAACTTTAGAGAAGTGAAATTCTGCATAGATGATGAAGAATCAAAGAACAATTCAGGGCTGCCCTTCATCTAGTGTATTTTGGGTAGTTTAAGAAGTCAGACTCCATCTAGTTCCTGGAAAAACTGTTAAATCCTGCACTTTTTGTATGAATCTTTCTTTTTGTATGAATCTTTTTGATGGAATCTTTCCATCTTTCAGGGGCTATTCCCTTTGGACTCAAGTCTGACTGCAAAGCAGTGGCCAGAGGGAACAAGGTCTGTAATTTTAGTTTAGTTATATTAGAGCTTATTTTTATTCATGAGTTACAGCAAGCTGCAGCAGTGCTACTGATGTCACTTCAGTTTTACCATTCAAAGGCAAACAAAAGGAACCTAAGAAAACACAAGATAAAGGCAACAAAATAAGTGTTTTAACAACGATATCTAGTTGTCTTTGCAATAGTTTTCATGATCTTGTGGTTTAGCCTGTTTCTGGTCCTTTTAATTTCATGAAATGTGTGGCATGTTTTCAGTGTTTTTTCCAGCTCTTGAACTAACTGATAGGGAGAGTGTTTTATCAAAAAATCTCATAGCAAGGATTTTTAAATAATACCTGAATTGAATTCAATCCTACCATGTAGAATGATTTCTTAAGACTGTGAAACTGATGAAAACAAATTTCTATACAAAATTCTTCATAAGTTATACCAAGAAAAGGAAAGAATGCTTTTTGGCTGGTCTGATTAACAGCTAATATGCCATATACTGATATCAGCATCATAAATGTTTTAATTTTCCTTAGATAATTTCAGTTACCAGCTAGAAGTGTCACCCAGATCAGAAATTAATTTGAAAAAATAAAAAATAAAAATAATTATTTGCTGGACTGCATTCCTCCCATCCCTGAAACTAAGGTCAAAGTTCTGGTTTAAAAGATTATCTTTTTTTTTTTTCTTTTCAATAAAGTTAGCAATTTTCAGCTGCATAAAAACAGTGTCTTGAGAAAGAATCCAAATATTGTAGGCTGAACTTCTGAGGGAAACTGCTTATATGAATCAGCTCAACCAATTCCCATCAACAATACGGCACTTGCAAATGTAGATAGCACCGTCCACTTTCCATTGATATGCTGCTATCAGTGTGGTGAGTCACACTATAAAGCATTTAACAACTGTTCTCATAAATACCATACACCATCTGTTAACTGAATCAAAAGGCTACATGCCAAATTTACTTTTGGATAGAAAGGTCTGTTTTAAAATTACAACAGCAGTCTCAGGGTGCACAGATATTACCAAAAAATTAGTCTAGAAACATGTAATTCCATCCAATTCCCAAAAAGCACAGATGAGAAAGAAAACAATTTTATCCAGTGAGATACTTTGACATTGGAGCATTTGTTCTCATTGTAAGTTAGAACTACAGGACTTCAAATTTTCATTATTCATGGCAGAAAACACAACTCTTTTTTTAATATTCTCAGGGAATCTACAGTAGATTTCTTACTAATACATATTGAAATAAAGTGTTCTGACATGCTCCAAAGACAGAAAAAGTTTTCATGTGAATTTGCTGGAGTGACATGAATTACTTTGCTTCACACAATTCAATTTGAGATTCCACTTGGTGACAACAACATGTCGTTGTACAGAAATGCTAGCCTGTGCCATCATCCCATTGCTCAGGTTGGACCCTGGTTAGGTCACACCTTCTCTAACACAAGGAGGCCTAGAAGTCTCCTGATGCAGCTTACTCAAGGTTATATCGTGGGACACTTAATGAGAGGAAGCTTTGGACATTATCACTGCACTGGCAAACACTGCACAGTTGGAATTCAATTTCTATAAAACGCAGATAACTCAAACTGCTGAGGCTTACTGTCCTGATATGGAAGGTAAGGGCATTTTAGTGGGAAAGTGTCTGAATGCTTACAAGACGTATTAATTAGTCTAATGAAATGTACTTGTCAGAACACAATTTCCCCCTGCTACCCATACATTTTTCAGTTTTCATTTTTCAGAAATAAACCAATTATTATCTAACCCCTTTCACTGAAGCTGCCTCTAGTCAATTATAGAGTCTGAACTTAAACTGGCTGCACTCCAGAGGTCATAGTAGGAGGGAAGGAGCAGTGGAGGTGATGGAGAGACTGAATGTGACTGGAATATCTCATAGGGAGCAGGAGGTGAAGCTGCATTATAGTGTGTGGTCCCTAGGGAGTAGATATGTAAGAGGTATGCAGGAATAAATCAATATTTAGAGTATAAAAATAAAATCCTACCAAATGATATGTATCTCCTTTTCTCAAGCAAATGCTAGCAAAAAAAAACATTCAGAAGTTTTCCTGGGCACCATTCTAAAACAAGGGCTACAAACTCTGGAGAGAGGGGAACTTACAATTACTTTATGTCTGTCCCACTCTGAGGTAACCTTGTCCTTCAAAAGGCAAGTATTGCCTTCTAAAAACAAGCAGAAAACTCTACCTTCTAAATGTCCCTATTTCTCCACCCTCACCCTGTCAGCTGGGTATAGTGCATATCCTGTTTCTGAAGATCAGGTTGACTGAGAACAAAGTGAACAAAATGTGAAAGCATTTCACAGACTAACATCTAAAAGAATTCCACATCTCCCAAACACAAATGTTGGCCTTGAGATGTTGACACCATCAGCTTTTATCAGTTTTGCAAGGCACTGGCACCGTTTTACAAAAACAGGTGTTCTAAAAGAAATACTGCAATATTTTATATATACAAAGAAATACAGAACTGAAATTGCTTCTCGCCATCATGACAGATGCTCTATTGCTGGTGATAGGATCTTTCTTTAATTATAAGACTCCAGGCAGCAACATTCTTGTGTGTTTATTTGCTGCACTGTTTTTGATAGGTGTGTTCTTCTGATCTACAAAAGCAGCAATATACTTTCTGGCTTATTTGAGACTGGTGGCTATAGCAGTAAGATTGAATATAAGGTCTAAGAGGTCACTGTATGCAACTATGAGCAAAAAAGACAGCCCTTTTGTTCTCAGACAATTTTTGCATAGTAAAGCTCTTGCAAATAAAAGTGAGAAAAGATACAGAAGAGAAGTATACCCTGTTTCTTCCCTACCCAATCACAATAATTATATTGAACAGAGGTCAGATAAAGTGGCTGTAGGGCATCTCCCAAAACAGGGACGCAATATTTATGAGGTCCATACTGCAGCCATTCTCCAGCAGCTCTGAAGGGCTCATATAATTATTCTTTATATTTTATGATATATTATTATTCATTATTCCATTTAATATAGTGTTCCTGTTTATTAGAGTACTAGCTTCTATATCTAGCAGAAACATTCTGGAAATTAATTGTATTTTAGAAGATCACTTGAATTAATTTCATTTATGAGGTTATGTTTCCAATCATCTCCTGCTTGATCTTTTGTGTCTTAAAGGAAATGTCACAGAAAATGAGACAGTTCCTTGTCATGCCTCCACATACCAGTTCCTGCACAACAGAACAGCTCTGACTCTTCAAACTCCCTGCCCAACTACACCTTTCCAGTGACAGACTTCTGGGTTGGTGCTCAGGTTTCTTCAAGCCCCACTCACAGAGCAGGAGTAGAGCTATAGTCTGGAGTGTAGTCATTGAGCCCCAGGTTGCTGCTCATGCACTCCCTGGAAAGCAAAGCCCCCAGCCACATACTTAGAGCTGGACTTCTAATTCTATCACACAATCAAACAAAATTTGGAATTCTCAAATCTGTCTGTAACGTTATAATCTCCTTGTTCTATGACTATTTTAAAACCACTGAATGTACCAGATCAGGCTCAGGCTCACCACCAGTGTGTGAGTAACACGTGTCCTCGCTGTGCTCTGGGCAGAGCTGACCTACTTCTGCCTTTGATCCAAGCAATAGAAGGGAAAGTGGATGCCTTAGGAGTGTGCCAGCTCTATGTTCATCCACTTTGCTTGCCAAGATTGTATGGCTTTCTGGTTTTGGCACAAGAGTGTGGCAAGTTCTTTTTTTTTTGGCAAGTGGACACATCTTGGCAATGGTACATTTCAAGCTTGTGTGTGCTTGCAATATTCATGGAAAATACATTGCCCCAACACCTTGCATGAGTACTGGAGGAATAGTAATCTTAATTTTCTTGCCAAAGGAGCATTCTTAGGGATATACCATAGGCTCACAGAAATGTTGGTTGGAAGAGACCTCTGGAGGTTCACCCTGCAGTTCAAAGCAGCACTATCACTAGCACTTGGTCAGGTCAACCATGCTTGTTCCAGTTGAGTTCTCATTTCAGAGCCAATTTTCAATGTTGAATCTGTAGTGATAACCACAGACTTCAACTAGAGTTATGGAGGCCTCATACCTCGGCAAAACCGAGCCGTTTTGTCTTAGAATTATAGAAGAGTTTGGATTGGAAGGGACCTCTATAGGTCATCCAACTCCTCTGCAATGAGCAGGGGGACCTTCAACCAGATCAGGTTGCTCAGAGCTTCATCCAGCTTGGCCTTGAATGTTTCCAGGAATTTGAAGGACTTGCATTCAAGAAGAGGAATAAAAGAAATTACAAAGAGAAGTGAATGAGGATCCTCAGGCACATTTTCTTGATACTACACATTCAGAGACAAAGTCTGAATCATAGAATCGTGGAATCATAGAATCAAAGGATCATAGAATCATAGAACTGCTTGGGTTGGATGGGACCTTAAAAATCAAACAGTTCTAACCTCCCTGCTGTGGGCAGGGACACCTTTCACAATAATCTTGGTAGCCCTACTCTGAACTCACTCCAGCAGGTCAA
Organism: Serilophus lunatus; assembly: GCA_013399895.1. Taxonomy (NCBI): domain Eukaryota; kingdom Metazoa; phylum Chordata; class Aves; order Passeriformes; family Eurylaimidae; genus Serilophus; species Serilophus lunatus. The sequence goes on along the minus strand of VXBA01003285.1, from coordinate 645,686 downwards.
TCCTTCCTGTGCTGGGGACCGCAGAGATGGATGCAGTAGTCCAGAGTGGACTAGAGAGGCAGAATCACCTTTCTTGACCTTCTGGCCACATTGCTTTTGATGCAGGCCTGGACACCATTGGCTTTCTGGTGTATTAGCACACATTGCTTGCTTACGTCCAGCACCCGCAAGTACTTCTTAGCAGGTCTGCTCTCAATCCCTTAATCCCCCAGACTGTATTGATACCTGAGTTGCCCTGACCCAGGTGCAGGACCTTGCACTTGCTCTTGTTAAGCCTAATGAGATTCCCACGGGCTCACTTCTCAAGCTTGCCCAGAAGAAGTTACATAGAAATTACATCCATGCAGTTCCCTCTGTATAGCATCCCATGTTCTTGTACATGTGTACATGCTTGAATGCTGTAGTCTTTTTTATGAATTATAACCTTATCCTGAAATGTAAAAGTGCGTGGCAGGATGAATTAACATTCTTGATACATAATTTGAACTTTACAATCGCATTGGACAACTACATTACCAATGCACACTCAAATTCTTTTTTCAGCTTTATTTTCAATATTATTTCTGCAGGCTAGTTTAGTAAAGATAGTCATATTTATGGAATCTAATAGATGTTAAAATAGAAATTTTTAGGCCTTGTCATTAACACTGTCTTTGCTAGCAAGTAGGGAACATAGTGTTCACAGCTCTTTCCAGTGTCTTCACAGAATAAGATCACAGAAAACACAAGAAATTTTTTCCTTCATCTAGAGAAGGCATTTCAAGAGAAGACAGTGAATGCTGTCACACTGGTGTTAAAAACAGACTGGGGTGGTCATAAGAATAAGAAATTCTATTGAGTGAGAGAGAAAAGCTGCTTTGTTCTTAACATGTCCCCTTTAATTTTCCAGAACGCTGCAGCAAGCTCAAATTTTCTCTGTATTTCTTTGAAACAAAGTTGTCAGCAATAGCTTCTTCAGTAAATTTTAAGCATAGAAGATGTTGTACCAAACTTGTACAAGTTAGCGCTATTTTTATTTGCATGCATATGATTTACTGGTGCATGCAATGGCGACAACAGCATAATTTCAACAAAGCAAAGTGATACTGAAATACTCAAAATATAGCTGAAAGCTGGGCACAGAATTTGTTATAAAGCACAGAGCAAGCACTAAGATGGAGAAAATTTTTCAAAGAGAACCAGAAGCAAAAAGCAAGGAAGGGATTTCTATATTTCAGTGCATAGCCTAAAACTGTAGATGGCTGGCCTTATTTATTACAGTACAATTCAGAGCTTGTACAGAGTACCACCTATCAGACACAGCCTATAACTTGTAGTAAGAAGGATATATAAAGAGGGGATGCTCAGAGAAATGAAGAGTGAGAGTTGTTTGGTTCTCAGTCAGGTACACAGTGAGCAGCAATCACAGCAGCCTACTCTGTAATCCAATTGCCCTTGTATGACTACGAGACTGCTGCATCTTCCAGTTTCCTGAAATAGCCTCCTGCAGACTTATTATAATAAGGCCATCTGCTAGATTTTTAGGAAAAAAATAGATGTTTATTCATCTTTAAACACAATCCCAGAACCATTTTCCTCCCTTGTTTTCTGTGATATTACCTTTGTATTATTTCTGGAGACGTGGTATTAGATCTGTATATACACTAGCAAAGGACCTTGAGATGTCACAAATTCTTTAATGTGTCATCCTTACAGCTGAGAAGCCCTGGAGAAAAGGAAAGATAAATGAGAAATGCAGAAAGTAAAACAGAAAGTTCAGCTTGGGTAAAAAGATGAATACTCTATTTTAAATGGGATGTATCACACCAGTATGTGACATAGCCGAAGTATTTAATTTTGGACAAGAATGGTGAGCTCAGTTTTAAAAAAGGATGGAATGACATCCTTCATCCTTAGTCTACAGAAAAGATTTTCTGGGTCTACTTTTCTTCCCACTGGAGAATTACAAACATGAAGGAAGCATTCAACCCAGATTTTATGACGTTTGCTCAAAAGAATGCCTTTTGATGAGGCACCAAGAAGAGATCTCACAGTATCACAGCATACCAATCCTGTGAGCATGCAGCTCTTAATCTTTTCTTACGTAGGGAGGCACATCCTTGGAGATGCTGTTCTCACCGGCATCTCTTCTGGTATAGAAGGCATAGAACTACCAACAGTGCTGCTTAGTTCAGCTTGTCCTACATAGCCGAAGGTTGAGTGAGAACCTCAGGCACCTCTAGTGTTGGCTACTGAATCATTTGCCCTAAGTACAAGAGCACCACCTTGTGATACCTGCACCTTGTGATACCATGCAAGCTGGAGAAGGAGAACGGCAGGAGTGAGTCAACCCATCCCCATGAATATTCTGTCCCTGGGATAGTCATCGCCACGCAAACCTGGATGGTCTCCCTCTTCATTGCCTTAACAATACGAAAGACCACAGAGACAAATGTGGAACAACTTACTACCATTTGAGGTATTTGAGAAGAGAGGAGATGTACTGCTAATATTTTCAGGGGTGCATGTCTGGAAGCAGGACAGCTTCCAGGGCAAGTCATATTATACATCCATCCAAAAGGATGTGGCATTAGTAGTAATAAATCATCTGGCTGCAGCTACAGCCAGCAACTAAATGCCCATACAGCATAATAGGATACAGGATTTATTGGACTGCTGGACTGCTGTAAACTGGGTGAAATCTTAGGCTATGACAACAAATTTATTTTCTTGTGTTTTGTAGTGTTAACACTGGTTAGACAGCACAGTCTTGCTCTGCATAGCTGATGAGCCTTTGTCTTTCACTCTGTCTTCAGTAGGACTATTCAAATGGCCATCCCAAGTTACAGTTTCAGGTCTTAAAGAAAAAACTTCACTTTAGACAGAAAAAGAAATCTACTTTCTAATTTTTTTAAAGCAGCACATTCACTCAGATCTGCCTTTCAAGTTATAGCTAAATTCCCATTATGGGGAATTTTAAAAAAAAATTGTAGAAGCTGAGGGCAATTGTCTGGCAAAAAAGGTGTAAAGGTCATATATAAAATGCAAAACAGTGCCAAGGTATTATCTGAAACATGCTCTGGGATAACAAAAATCTGGTCTCAGAATCATGTTTGCAAAAGATAGGTTGACAAATAAACATAAGAGCTCCTGAGATACAGTCCAAAAATGTTAATGTTTTTGACATATAGCTATGGTGAAATCAATGCAAGATTTGGAAGTACTGGTTAATTTAAATCCTATTCTGATAATTATTTTAGGAATATGAAGCAATCTAGAAAAGTTTAAAACATCACCTTCTACTCATTTACATAACAAAATGAGAAAGTGTTTGAATCCTTGCCATATTTTTGAAGCAAGACATTTTTATAAATTCAAATAATTTAGGAAAAGATTCCAAAAACCTTTAGGTGGATATGGCATAGCTCAAGCAGAATTTAGATGCCTGCATTCAAGAGAGTGAGTCACAACAATTTTGCCTGTAGCAAGCATACCTGAAAGGCACCTAAGCTGTCATCAGTAAAGTTATTCAGGCACCTAAAGTACTTCTAATGCATATTCCCAGAGGCCTTCTTATCTTGGATGACCGTCTCAGCAGATATTTTGTTTCACAGTATGTTTATGCATTTTAAAACTAGTTGGTAGGATGCCTAAAACCCATTGTTGATCAGGGATGGTTACACAAGACCTAGCCTGTGCCAGCACCACTGAGCTCACCACTAAGTGAGGAGTTCATGTGCCTGCTGCTATTCCAAAATCATTCAAATGAACATCCCTGTGGAGTGTTGTCCTTCACCTGCACTACATCAAAAGCGAGGAACAGAATTATTCATTCACAAGCAGCAAAGTGGCTGTGGGTTTTCAGAGCTATAAAACCCTCTCTCTCAGCTGTCCAAATCCCTGGGACAAAGAGAGAAAACTTCAGACTCATTCCTTGCTACAGCATTTTTTTCTGCATTCCTTTGCTTGGTATCCTGGCTGTTGTAAATCCCAAAGCCTGGTGACTAACTCTTTTCTCTATAGGATAGCTAGGTGAGCAACTCTGGACTGCAAATTTCTGCCTCTGAGATGGCATTGGAAAGTCAGGTTGGATGTCATTATTCCGGGGTCTCTGTCTCTGGGTGTTTGTGACTTTCCTTTTCGTCCCAACATGTGCATTCAAACACAGATTCTGATGCTCATTTTTCCTGAAATGCTAAATAAAGATAAGACTATCCTTGCACCTCAATTCATTGACTGAGATAGTGCTGGAGGTCTTATAGAGCATCAATATGCAAGAAATTTTGTGATCAAAGGAATAATCTGAAACTTTGAGTTCTTACTATTTTTAAAAAAGGAGCTACTTTTGAAGGACACCCCTTTCAAGACTGAAAGTCTCTAAATAAAGCACCCTAGATCATAGCAACCTTACCAAGTATTCCTGCTGCTATGCTGAATGTTTCCATATGAATGTGAAACCATTGCTAGGATGCTTTTAGGCACTAGACAGCATGGCAATACTTTCTGTAAATGAGAAATGTTCTAATTGTTGACCAACATTGCAACCAGCAATACAGGAACTGAGTCTACACTGAGAGTGAAACCTCGTGCCATACCTCTGTATGTCAGTATCTCAGCACTGTGCCTGGGAAGGACCAAAGGACTTGCCACATTGCAGACCCACAGTGCATTTTATAAGCAGCTGTAGGAGGGAAAGAAAGGGCAGTTTGTGTCTGTCATCTGATCACCTTACGGCTGATGTTTTTTTCCCTTTTAGAATTAAGATAACAAATACTAGAAGAACATGCCCAGAAATGTGATTAAAAATAGCATATCCATCAGAAACAGTTTTTAATACTGTGAATACATGTGTTCACATCAGTTGGCAAAATGTTTTTTTTACATGAAACATATGACAATTATTGTGCCCCAAAACATAAGCTACGGAAAATGTTCATTTGTTTAAGGCAAGAAGAGAGTCTGTAAAATGAAGGTCATCATTTCATTAGTTATCTACAATAATGGTGCTGTCCCTCTTCACATCTTTTCCACTGTTTTGGCATATTTCTCCCACTATGGACCTACATACAGAAACTCAAAACCACCCCAGTAGCAGAGGTACAGCAGCAGCCTCTTCCACATTCTCACAGATCCCACAGACCAAATCACTGCTACTCGGGACAATCATGCAGCACACCTTCCTCCCGAGAAGGGAATTTAACAAGTCCAGGGGCAGAGGTAGAAACTAAAGTTGCAGCTAACATAGCTTCTACTGGTACTTTAAATACTAAACTAATTGTGACTGTGTGTGTCTACTTCCCAGCGGCAGTTCTTAGAGCTCTGAATGCCACCAACACTCACAAATATTTAGCACTAATTTCACACTACAAATATCCAAGCCAGGAAGTGAAATGCTACACCCACAATTCTTTGTGCCTTGTATTTAATTTTCATTAAAGCATAACAAAGAAAAGCAAATAGCCTCATGAAAGTTCATTTAGCCAGTTAGAGAAAGATGGGATTCTTTTTAGTATGATTCTGGCTTATGTATGTACCCATTTTCTCTGCCTGACCTTTTCCAGAGCAGCTACTGTTGTTCAGAAAACAGGATGTCTTTGATTCATGCTGGATTTGCACGCAACATCAAAAGGATTTGCATACATGGATCAAGAGATCCAAGGTGTTGATAATCTCCTGAAATCTGCCTGGTTGTGCCATTCAAACTAATACACTGGTAAGGGTTAGCTTCAGTAGTCATGTTACAGAAAAAGCAGTGAGTTGGGGCAGTTTTGCTTGCAGCGTTTGTTGCCATTCACAGGTTTGAGACAAACTAGGCTGCTACATGTCCCTAAATAGCTTAACTCTCGCATTGATTTCTCTCCTTTAGCAACTGATGCTACACTTAAGTCTTTTTTTGAAAAGTGAAATTGCGAGCTAGGAAAAATTTGCAGCCTTTAAACAGGCACTCTTAGTCTGTCAAGGCTTGAATAGATGCACAAGTCATGAACTGAAACTACATGATATAACAATTCAACTATTTATTTGACTTGATGAAGTAAAGCTTGTTATTAACAACAGCCTATTCAGACCATCTCTTTTTTCTGATAAACACACTAAGACAAGAAACGATTTGAAATTTTGGTTTTTGAAATACAGATGAACCCAGTTCAGCTCTCATCATAGATAGGAAATATTTTCTAGTTTAGTCTTCAGATAATTTTGAGCTTAAAGTTTTGTTTTGAAAATACTTTTGCAGCCTTTCTTAGAGAAAGATATTCCAGAGCTACAGAAAAAAAATTACTTTGCTTCATATTCTCCATTAGCTTGCTTGTTTCAAGGTTACAAGAAAGTTCATCCCAAAATGATGCCAGTAATTAATGGGAGTAAACATCTGTGTTCCTAATACATGGAATAGTTCATAACGTACATGACTCATATTTAATTCATTCCAAGTCTTTGAATTATCAAGTGGAAAACAAGAAGGATGGAACAAAGCTGTACTGTTTTAAGAGAAAATCAACTTCGAAAAGCTGTGATATTCTGAATAATCTCACAACAATTTAAGATGGTCTGCACCAACACCAAAAAGCAGTGAATGGACATCATGTTGCAAATTGTGTTAAAATTCATGCTAGCCTCTCACTGACATTGGAAAAGTATGTATCTTTAAGTACGAGCAACATGCATGTTGAAAAGCATATATTTGGATGAAAACAATTCCCAACCAATACTGATACAAATTTTAACCTCCTGATTTCACTAGCAAAACTGGAACAAGTGCTGTAATCACTGCATTAGAGAAGAATAATGTACTGAACGTATGACAGTTTAATATCTGCTACAGATGTATTTTTTAAATGCAAAGCAGACACTGAACTTTTTTTGCATGACTAAGAGGTGTTTGGGGATGGACACAGCTGTGTAAACTAAGAATATTCATCCAAAAGACTCAGGAGGTTACTGCTGCAGAAACATGTTTTTATTTGGATGGGAAGCCATTATATATCTGGTAAAAAAGCATTGCCATTTAATTTGACTATATGGATACTTAATGCAAATGTGGAACATCTCCAACAGGAAGAATTGATGCATATCCATAGAAACCACGATATAGTCCAGATTGTAGAAAATTCTGTTTGGAAATCCCAGTACAAACTTGCTTGAATAAATAAATTTTCCAAGAGAATTATGTCAAAGTTTTAAATTTGTTGGCAGTCTAACTTAATTTTAAGCCTTTAGCTTATCCTTACATAGGAACTGTTTTAGTCTTTTTTTGTGGGACTTGGCTGATTTTGTATGACACATCTAAACAGACATGGAAACACAAGGACAAGTGTCAGGATGCATTTCTAATCCAGTGAGTGGGACATCCACCTGGAAATCTGCTGCTTTGGGTTCTCAGTAATGTTTCCATGTGAAATTGCATCATCAGGAGAGGGGGACTGCTTTTTCTGTCACACTCAGTTGGCTGACATACTAGTCCATAGTATGGGAAGATTTAACTTGGTCCTCATACCTGGTATGAGCTATAAGTCAAGTTCCTGGAAAGCAGTCTTGAAACCTTTGGGTACATTCAGCCCAAATGAAGTGGTATGAGCTTTTCCCATCCCATGGGGCAGGTTTCTTTCTCTGCAAATGTTAGGTTGTGGGTCCCTCAGCCAACCAATGCCCTGGCTGCTATAGTGGCAGAGGAGAGCGTCGGTAGCTTCTCAGCAGCCCATGAGCTAATCTGCCCCTTTTACTGTTCTGCACGTCTGAGAGTGTTTTGGGATCTCTGCTGTGGACAGAGCCTTGGCACTGAGTCCCTAAGCCACAAGAGGACACAAGAGTTCAATGGCAGGCTTGCTGTGCAGTTCCAATGGCATGAGCTTGGTAGAAAATTTCCCTGCCTGCCTGAAGACTGTGTTTGGGCAAGGGGCATCTGCTGGAAAGCAAAAAGTCATGTGCAGTTCAAGGTTCTTGTGAGTAGTTGCCAAGAACAGACATAGGATGCCATGCTGTACCTCCTGCTCTGACATCCAAGGTCAGCCAGGAAACATCCACTATCAGTCCTTAAACAGGGACATGAAGAGGCTAGAAGTCTCATTTCCCAGCAGAATTCTGTGATTAGTCCTCTTAATTCCCAAGAGATTAACTTTTCTACTGCTCTGACTTTTTGATATGGGATTGCATAAATACTTTGCATTAAAAATTGTGATATACACATTACTTTAAACAGACCATACTATTTTTGAGATCTTATAATCAGATACATTTTATAAAATTATAGAATGTAGTGATGCCATTACTTGTAAATGTATATTGCAAAGAATATATAGCTACCAAGGAGAACACATTTCTAATGCAGATTCTGTACCAAAGCTTATACAGTCATAAAATCATTACTGTTTTCTGCCTTCATCAGTTCATGAAAGCTCAAAAGAGGTAACTGAATTTCTTTTGAAAGGAGGTAGAAATTCTGAAGAATCAATAAATACAACTGTGTTTCCAGCAGAACATTTCTATACTGTGCACAAGGATGAAGATGCATTTCCTGTAAACTTAGTTATGAAAAAGACAGCTCAGAGACTATAATTTAATTACTAAGATACAACAAGACATCTGGGAAAATTTCTAGATTGGCAGTTTTTGAAAGTGTTTACAGAAAAAAAAGAAGAAAGTAAAGGATTATTTGTAGATGATACCAACTTTGATGGGGAGTGTTGATCTGCTGGAGGGTAGGAGGGCTCTGCAGAAGGATCTTGACAGGCTGGATAGATGGGGTGAATCCCTGCAGCGCCACAGGCTGGGCACAGAGTGGCTGGAGAGCAGCCAGGCAGAAAGGGACCTGGGGGTACTGACTGATGGGAAACTGAACATGAGCCAGCAGTGTGCCCAGATGACCAAGAAGACTAATGGCATCCTATCCTGCATCAAGGACAGTGTGGCCAGCAGGACCAGGGAAGTGATTCTTCCTCTGTACTTTGCACTGGTTAAGCCACACCTTGAGTGCTGTGTGCAGTTCTGGGCCCCTCAGTTTGGGAAGGATATTGAGGTACTGGAGAAGCGTCTGAAGAAGGGCAATGAGGATGGTCAAGGGACTGGAGCACAAGTCCTATGAGGAGTGGCTGAGGTAGCTGGGGTTGTTCAGCCTGGAGAAGAGGAGGCTCAGGGGAGACCATATTGCTCTCTACAACTGCCTGAAAGGAGGTTGTAGCCAGCTCGGTCTCTTCTGCCAGGGAACCAGCAGTAGGACAGGAGGGCAGAGTTACAAGCTGCACTAGGGGAGGTTTAGGTTAGACCTTAGGAGGAAGTTCTTTACAGAGAGAGTGATTTCCCATTGGAATGGGTTGCCCAGGGAGGTGGTGGAGTCAGCATCCCTGGAGGTATTTAAGAAGAGACTGGATGTGGCACTGAGAGCCATGGTCTAACTGAGAAGGTGGTGTTAGGTCATAAGTTGGACTCAGATCCAGAGGTGATGTCAGAGGTCTTTTCCAACCTAACTGATTATGTGATTCTGTGATTTTTTTGTGTAGGGTATTTTTTTTACTATGGAAGTTTAGTTGTTTATGTGGAATGGAAAGTTTGTCAATATTTTAAAACAGGAGGAAAAAAAGATTTAAAACTAAAAGGTCAATATAAGGCAGTAGAAGTATGACAATATAAAACAAAACAAACCCCACCAAAAAACAGGTATCCTTTCATAACCAAGTATTTATTCTTTCCTTTTTGCATGGCTAACATTTATAGCAGATTCTATATCAAATAGTTTGTCATCATGATTTTTGTAACCTAAGCACATGATAGCATTCCATGTTCTTACAGCATTTATTTTCAAAATAAGCAAACTAACCCTTGGTCTTGTTTTTCCTTTGAATTCAGAAGAATGTTTTTTTTCATTGTATTTTTCTAGTTTAATGCTGGTGAAATTCCATTGAATTTATGGGCATCTACTTTTCAATAACACTGATATAGTAGAGTGTTAAGCCTTTCTACTCAGCTTTTCTTTTATCACCTCAGATAAATAAGACTTTTTATAGAAATAGACTCAATTTTTTATGAAAGCTTCCACTTGCACAGTTTGTTGTTCAGAAGCTTTAGTAGATGCTTATCTAAAGTTGGATATAATGGCCGTTCATTCCACATAGATAAATAAAATGTCACCAATTTCCTTTATCCTTCAAATTCGCTTCCTTTCTTCAAAATTTGCACATAGTTCTTGTCTTTACATCACACTCTAAAAGTAACTTTGGAAGATGTGTGTCATTGACCAGCATTACCAGCTCACCTTGTAAGAGTCTCCCAGGCCTTTGCAACACCAAAATCACATGCTTTAGTTATGAGAAGCCTTGTAAGAGACACCAGTATGAAACAAACAGATTTATCCCTCCATGCACCAACAGCCCTTTGACATTCCAATGAATGAAAGAAGTGGCAGCCAAGAGCAATTCAGAGGCATTCAGAGATGCTCCAGGTTTGCTGATTTTTTTATACTGGTGCCATGAGCAGATAGGAAGAAGGCACACACCTGAAGCCCATCGCTCTACTATACAGTAAGCCCCTGTTCTCCATTGTTTGCACTGTGGCTTCAGATGTCTGATGACCTAGTCATGTTTAGAGAGATCCACAGCTGTCACCTGGGCCACGTCAACAAGGAAAGGATTGAGTACAATGTAGGAATAATTTTGTTTCTTCATTATAATGAATATTATGTAGTCTGGTAAAACCTTTTTTTGATGTCATCAAAAAAATGGAGAAATCAGAAATTATCTGTGGAGAATCTGGAGAAATCAGAAATTATGACCCTTTGATCACAGTTAAAACTAACTATCCTCAATTTAAGATGTGATGTACAAGGGGAACCAGTACCTTGTCAAAAACCTCTCCAGATTATTGACTTGTAAACAATCAAGACTGTGCTGGGACCTCTGTGACACTATGACCAAGTCATGCTGGACTTCTTGTCCATCAGTGGCTTTTGTTCTCACACAAACAGCATCCCTATGCAGCCCGTCATGAAAACTTCCTAGCAGCTCTGTGCCACCAAAGTGGCAAAAAGTATCTTGAGTGTCCTGCTCTGAGAGGCAGCCAACCCCCTTGTCTGCCCAGACACAGTTTTGGAACAATCTGATACATTTTTTACTCACATGATATCTATTACTCATTCTGAGCACAATATAGCAAGTGTTATTCCATGGTAGGATGATTACACGTCCTGTACTGAACAGTGTAATAAATAGAGTATTATAATAGCTCTTTTTTGGCAAGAGCTTGTGTCTCTCAGTGGCAGTATCAGCATTAAAGTTGCGCCTACAGGTTTAATCTCTCTGGCTGCTCTTTTTAGGCCTTTTCTGAAGTCTATTTTCCTTCCTTGCTATCATTTATTGCTGACAAAGGGCAAATGGCTAAAATATTTGCAAACAAATGTGGTAAGATTGTCCCTGCCCTGAAGATAATATCATTTACTTTGGATATAGATAAATTAGTTGTTTATTCTTGTCTTCTTTATCAAAATTTTCCTTCCCCTGGCGCTCAGCGAGCAGTGCCAAACCTCCACTATGGGAGCAGAACAAACCCCAGCCTGATCCATGGAGCAAGAGGGGAGATCACAGTGGTCCCAGCCCTGCACCATGGACTTATAGTCTCATCTGAAGGGCAGGCAATGAGAAGTGCGTGAGCAGTGAAGGAAGCAAGATCCCTAGATTTTCCCCTACCAGCTGCACGCTATTTTGTCTTGGGACTCTGCATCTTAAATTTCTGATTTCATGGCTGCCTTGGCAAGGTTGGAAGTGTCTTTACCCCCACCTTCCTTACCCATTCAGGCGATTTCATTCATGATGGGAGCTGCAGTGCCAAACCTTTCTAGGCACTGTGAACTCAAAACTAGAGCTCCTGCATCCTGATCTCATGCTTAGGTTCTTCTGTCAATGACAAGGGGGTGACATCAACTGTTGGGGTTTTGAATAGGTTCACAGAGGTCCTTGGGCAGCTATAAGCGGTCACAGGACACAAATGGCTGCTACAGTGCCCTAAGGGCTGGAGAACAGCCAGGATTGTTGCTTGGAACTTCCCAATGATGCTCTTGTCTCTACCAAATTCAAGAGGTCAGGATCTAGCCCTTTCACACTAAAACTTCTTCTGTTTTAATATTCTCACTATAAGCCAAAATGAACTACTCTATTTAAAAAATACTTTTCTGAAAATCTGCCATTCTGAACTATTGATATGATCTTCCTGAAAATAAAAGGCATCTCTAACTCAGACTTTGGTAGGAATTGAGAGTGAAACACAGGTGAAACCTGTTTTTTTTTAAACTTACATATTAGCAAAAAAAGGCAGTGGCAGAGAAAAATAAAATAAACCTCCCTATAACCTTGTTGCTCAAACCCTTTTTTAGATAGCTGGCTTCACTTTCAAACAGGTTTTATAACAAGAGCAAATAAACTCAAAAAATGTCATGATAACCATCCAAAATGCTTGGAGTTTTTGACATGCTTTCACATGTGCTTCTTGGCTGCTATAAACAGCAGGTTAGTATCAATGTGAATTTCTCCTGTCTGTTGCCCTTCTGAGTCCCCAGGAGGCAAAGACACTTCATATCAGTCTTTCTGAAGGTCACATTTGCTCCTGCTCCCACATTCTGCAAATACAGAGCTTGGTTTCACGTCAGTCAAGGCAGGGGCACTGGTAAATGTACATGTTCTGTGATGTCAGAAGAGTTGTTATTATTCCAGTACTACATTGAGATTTACTCTCTCTGTGTCCTGACTAACCAATCCACTCACAAATTCTTTTCTGCCCTCAGCTACTGTGATCCCATTTTGATTTCCTGCATACTTGCAAGAGAATAAAATCAAATGTTATTTACAGGAAGGTTTGAACCCTTCTTCTGGACTCCGTGTTCATGAAAAGGTTTTTTCATGTTTTTTTCTTTGTGCTTTTGCCCTTTAATAATGTTCTACATATGACTGCATAAATAGGATGCTTTCACTGGGAGCATACTGCTTGTCCAGAAGTTCAGAAGTTCAACCATTCAAATGGTACATACGAAGGCAAAAAGTGGTTCAACTGCCTACACCTGCAACAAGCAGGCACAGGTAGGAGCACTTGAAATTTTAGGCACACAAACACTGAGGCCAGTGTTGGAGAACAGGTCCCACTCCTCACAGTAGCTGTACATTTACATATTCTGACAGGCTTCTGGCAGTAGGCAGCTGAAAATGATGAGCTGTCTCAACAGATTAAAAATAAATTCTATTGAAGAAAACAACATACAAAAATTCTGTTTCTGTATAAGCTGTGTGATTAAATGTTACTTGTTTCAAAGCTAATGTTTCTGTCACTTTCAATTACAGCTTTTGGAAGCTTTATTCTGCATCATTTAATCTCTTTAAATAACCCTCCTGTTCAGCTTTCTTACAGGGATTGGCACACTTAGTATGAATATTGCACTCCTACTAACTCCTATAATAACATCACTAACTCTTATTTAGAACTACGTTAATCATATCTGCTCTCATTTCATGCCTGGATGTTGAAAGAAGAAAAAGAACAAAATCAAATGGAGTCACATGCGGGAACTTCTTTACTGATCAAGCTATATTGAGCAGGCTCATATCAAATTTCTGTGATAAACACATGAAATTTTAGTATTTTCTAAATAGTGACAGACACTCCTTGTTGGGGAATGATTTTCAAAGTATCTTTTTGTAAAATGTACTATTCTAAAAGCTGAAGTGTTGAACATATCTGTTGTTTGGTTTTGCCATTTCCAAATTTTCAGATAAACACTGAAAGTGAGTTAAATTCTAATGAGATTAAACAAATTACAGCTTGTTCGACTAGTTTGAAACTCTTGATGTAAATGAAGTTAGGCAAAAATTCCTATTTTTGTTGACAGAACCTTTGAATCAAAAGCAATATAATTACTGATCTCCATGTTTACATTTGGCTGAATATTTTCCCTTTTTTTTTCCTAAAGAAATTATGACTTATGTGCGAAAAGGAAGCTTCATTTTCAATTAATGAGTAAGCGGAAGAAAGTGAGGGAGGGAGCTTTTGTAACGGGAGAAAAAAAAAAGGTTTATTTTTCACCGAAGGCTGCTCTCCAAGGCGAGCTCTGCCACCTCGTGGGCTGCAGCCCTCTTACAGGGCAGCGCCCAAACGTGGGGGCAGGTGAGCATAGACCACTATAGAAAGACATGGGTCTAGAAGAAAAAAACCCCAGTATTTAAATATATATTTTAGAAAGAATTTCGTTAACATAAGGGATTTGAATCATTATTACTAAAATTAATCTTTCATTATAAAGGAAACCATGTCAGTGCGGCTGCAAGGCTTGTTTTTCTAGCTGATTTTTCAGCCAGCATTTCCAGATTGCAGCTGCTAAAGCAACATTAGATATAGTGCAGATATTCAGTGTCTGTATTACTGGATATGGGAGTGTTTTTTAGCTCCCAGGTCCAGGTACAAGGTCCATGCAAGTCCCAGATCCCCGCAGGAACACCAGCTGCTGTGCCCCAGGCACAGATCTGACCACCCTGACTCACAGGTATGTGAATCCGTACAGATCCCTAAGCATTGCAAGTTAAACCCTGGCAGGCAATGTTAGGTGCAGTCATAGTCAGGCTTTGTGACCCAGATGCTTTCAGTTGTCCCCAATTTTAGCATGTTCCTTATTCAACAGCTCTACTCAAGGTGCACAGTCAGCGTTTTGTTTATTGACTTGAGATCTTAATGGTGACCTTCCTGGCTAGCAACATCAAGGGAAGGACTCCTTGAAAAGTGCTGAGAGGTCCTTGCTGTACATACGATTCCAGTGTTATCTCAAACAATTATGTTATCTGGCAACATAAATATAGCTGTCCCCCCATATATATATATACATATATATGCAATTTTAGCCATGTCTTTTAGCCAATAGTTTGTATGCAACCTGTGGAAGAACAAATAGATTTTTAATATTTGATTTAATCATTTGAACAGAAAAGCCAATAGAAATGAGGAAGAGGAGAATGTTCATGAAAATGACACATTTACAGAGATTAATTTTTGTGTTGCAGAATTTTATTATTATTGGCTAAACAAGCATGCTCATCTCTTAAAGGAACTGGTTCCTTCATCATTTCTCTGTGACAAAACTAAAGAGTGAGCTGGAAGAAAATTCTCAGATGTATCCATATGGCTTTGATCACTTAGGTCTCATTTCCAAAGTAAGCTGAGGACTTCAAACATCAGTTGCTTTCCAGAATTGTAACTAGTTATAAGATAAATCTCTAAATTTCTAGCACTTGAAAAATGGTTAATGAAACAAGGAGCAAAATGAGATGTTTACAAAAGATATGGTTCAATTTTGTTTCTGAAGTGAGCAAGCACATGGACAATTTTGCCTGAATTACTGGAGTTCACTGTGATAGAGTTAAAAAATAAGGGGAAAAAAAGTGCATTTCAATAGATGTTAAGAAATATACTTAATGGAATGACATTTATTTATTACATATTATAAAGGTAAATTAAATATACTGAAGCATCAGAGATTCTAGGTGAATTTATTGTTGTGACTGCTTTTATGTTGAAGGCATATACAATAGTTAAAGAGTAGCAGTCAATAAGGGAGATGTAATTCTGCTTCATTTATTGATGAATCGTGTGCTACAATCATACTTCCTTGACAGAGACTAGAAACTAGCCACACTTCTACAATGATTCAAAAATAGGAAACTTTATGATTCTACTAAATATTTTTCAATGAGCAGTGCTATTTTTTATTAAATAGTCATACAAATTCCTGAGGTAATCTAGATTTTACTGTAAAATGTGGAGAGTTCACATGACAGTTTCTTTAATTTATTTTTATAATGTTCATTTAATAGTATGATTGATGAGATATTTTTGAGGGCAAAAAATTCATATAAATAACTTGGATGAGGAATACAGATACTTGTTTACTCAATGGGAAGCAAGAAAAAGGCTCTAAGTGATGAAGCAGAAAGCTAAAGGTCTCCTGCAGGAGCTGACAAAAACTTACAATTTGATTTCAAATGAAGGAAAAAGAATTGCTGATGAAAGCTCTTTTTTCCTAGCCCCACTAGCTGAGCATTTATTATACATAGGACAGTTATATTTTCAATAAGCACTACACATTGTATTTGTAGTCACTGAGATTTAAACAAGGGACCTGTGAGCTCCCCCAGATACATAGAAACAGGAGGCGATGCAGTTTAGTACTCCCTCTGTATCATGTCAGCCACTTCAGAAAGACTGGCTGCTCTAGGAAATATGATGGGCCACTGGACCCTTTATAATATGGCCAGTATTCACCATCATAGCATTCATATTGTAATAAGATTATTTTAATCTCAGAAGCAGGAGCACAGCAAGGCAGATTATTTGCATCATTTCAGGGTGGTTAGGACCAGGAGCAACCTAGACCAAAATTACTGGAATTCAACATCTCTATGGTGGTTTTAAAAGCAATTTATTGGACTGCTTCCATTGGTTGTTGTTAAGAATCCACATTATAAAACCATCCCTGAATCATACAAGTCTGATACCTTAGTCCAGAGACAGGACGGCAGAGAAATACAGGAAAGGGCCTCAAAGGGCCCACAACACTCTGTCTTCTATGACTGTAGAGAGAGTTTGATTCAGCTTGGCTCGGGGAGGTGAAACAAATCTTGCAAGAGGTAAGGCCAGGACTAGAGGAACATGCTGCAGCCAGATTTGCATCACTTTACCTAAGTGGAAATGACCTGATGATTCAGGGCAGGGCAATAAAATCTCCCGCTGTTTTGTACTGTAGATGGGTACTTAAATTTTTGTTACCATTCGAATTCTGTCACAGCAGGAAGCTCCTCATGCTGCACATTACTCTTGTGTCAGCCGTAATAATAAAACATCCACCTCCTGAGTTTTTTATGAGCAATAATTTATTTTTTTAAAATAAAAAAGCACTTTAGATTATTTTTAAACAAAAACAAATCTGCAAGTACACGAGTAGAAGCAGCTATAGCAGAAGGAGCTAATTTGTTTTTCTTATCCAGAGCTTCATGCAGTGTCATTTTTCTTTTTCACATCCCTGTGCTGTTCAAAATACCAGTTTATGGCACAGCTCATAGGGCTTACAAGCACACTTTCCTTTGGAGTCTGGTGTGTATTCTCCTGAGGATCTCAGACAATTACAGTAAAAAATAGAAGCGTCCATTGCAATCTTTTCACACAGCATGGTATTACTCCTGCTGAGGTTTTAATTTGTCCTGAGACTGCATATATCAGCAGATTTTCAAAATTACATTTGGCCTAAAATTCAGCTTATTTTCTCGTTGTACCAAAGTTTCCCAGACACTGAAATCAGTGTGGTTCTCAAGCTTACAGACAAAGGATCTTGAGATTTAAGGAGCTTCAAGAGTTGACCAGATAGGTAGTTATGGAACCCTGTGAGGCTGGGGAAGCAGCAAGGGGCTAAAGATCTTCCTCTGCATATCACACTACCACTAGCAGCAGAAGGCAATATTATATCCTGGGATACAGGGGAAGAGAACTGGGATGAAAACAGGTTGAAGAAAGGGTGGGAAAAAATCTCCCATCTGTATCTCTGTACATTGTCTTTACTATCTTGTTTAAGCCAAATTTTTCAAAGTCATCCCCTGTTCTCTGTAAAATCAGTGAGAATTTTACGCTACTCACAGGGATACACAGACTGCTTGAAACATCCTCTGTCCAAATCAGTGGGAACATTTGAAGTTACATAGGTTTGAATTAGACTACATCTTTGCATTACCTTTTAATAAAACAGAATCCCTCTTCAACTGGAGCTGGATATAGCTTATCAAATGTATCTAAATATCATAAAACATAGAATCATAGAGTCATACAATGGTTTGTGTTGGAAAGGACCTTAAAGATCCTCTATTTGCAATCCCCTTCCTATGGACAGGGATACCCTCCACAGGAGTATCAACTGCACCACTCAGTTCGGTGTCATCTGCAAATATGCTGAGGGTGTACTCGATCCCTTTGTCTATCAACAACAGTGTGGCCAGCAGGACTAGGGAAGAGATTGACCCCCTGTACTTGGGATTGGTGAGGTCACACTGTGAGTACTGTGTTCAGGGCCCCTCAATTGAAAAAGGACATGGAGGTGCTGGAGTGTGCCCAGAGAAGGGCAGCGAGGCTCACAAAGGGTCTAGAAAACACCTCATATGAGAAATATCTCATATGAGAAATGTCTGAGGGAGCAGGATTTATTTAGTCTAGAGAAGAAGAGGCTCAGGGGGGAACCTCATCACTCTCTACAGCTACCTGAAAGGAGGTTGTAGGCAGGTGGGACCCAGTCTTTTCTGCCATGCCTGCAGTAGGGGGACAAGAGGAAATGACCTTAATCTGAGACAGAGGAGATTCATCTTAGATATTAGAAAAAGAAAAAAAATCACTCTTAGGGTGGTCAGACATTGGATTAGGTTTACCAGGGCAATGGTGGATCCAGCATCCCTGGGTGTGTTCAAGAGGCGTCTAGATCTGGCACTGGGTGATATGATTTAGTGGTTTAGGGATTACAGAGGTAGTGCTGGGTGGATAGTTGGACTGGATAATCTTGTAGGTCTCTCTCAACCTTGATGATTCTATGATTCTGTGTCATTAATGAAGGTATTAAATAACACTGGTCCCATTACAGACCCATGAGGGACAGCACTTGTCACTGACATCCATTGGGACTCTGACCTGTTGACTCCTACTCTCTGGATGTGACCATTCAACCAATTCCTAATCCACTAAACAGCCCACCTACCAAATACATCTCTCCAAAAGGATCCAGAAGGATGTTGTGGGAACTGTGTCAATGGCTTAACAGAAGTCCAGACAGATGACATCCATAGCTCCTCCATGTCCACTGATGCAGTAACTGCTTTGTAGAAGGCCTCTAGGTCAGTCAGGCAGGACTTTCCCTTGGTGAAGGCATCCTGGCTGTCTTGATTTACCTCCCTGTTCTCCATGTGCCTTAGCATAGCTACAGGAGGATCTTTTCCACGACCTTGCCAGGCACAGAGGTGAGGCTGAAAGGTCAGTAGTTTCCAGGGTCCTCCTTTCTACCCTTTTTAAAGACAAGTGCACTGTTTCCCTTTTTCCGGTCACCAGGGACTTCACCTGACTGCCATGACTTTTCAAATATAATGGAGAGTGGACTGGTCACTACATCAACTGGACTGTGGGATGCATCTCATCTGGTCCCATAGACTTGTGTACATTACTCAGGTGGTCATGAACCTGATCTTCTCTTACAGTCAGAAACACTTTGATCCCCCAAAACATGATGTTTCCATCCAGTTTCAAACCAGGGGCCTTTCACTTGATAGGTAAATGTGATAACCACTACCTTACAGAAACTCCTGTTCCAAATGAAACTCATTCCAAATGAACCACTATATAATACAAGTTAATAATAGTGATTCTAAGCAGGATCTAAAGAAAGCCACATCATGTAATATAATCATAAAAGATGAAAAAAAAGCTGCATTGTTGATTTTCTTCAAGGCATTTTCTGAGGCACTCTATCTTCTTTAGGACTTTCAGAAGTTCTACAGAGCAATATTGAAAGGTTCCATAGGTTAATATTTCACTGAGAAGTCATACAACAAACTTTTCTGATATTGATTATTTGACTACACCAGCAAGGTTTCTAAGGCTATACATTTTTAATAGAGTGATTTTAAAGTTTGGGATTTCCTTATGTGACATATAAAAATCAAAGATGACATTCAGCCAGATCAAGAATAAAAGGACATTTAAATAGAGCATACTTTAGATCAGAACAAATAATCCCAAGAACAATTCTACATTACCTTAAAATGGGAAAAACATCTCATTACTTCTTTAATTCTTATATCCTCCTCAATACCTTCAAAATATTTCTGTAGAGCCTTGTAAGTAACTTTTACAATGTTAAGTGTAAATTTTGCCATTTGTATCTGGCCTCCTCCTTGGCAATATAATCCTAATAGAGATGACTGAAATGCAGACTAACTTATTCTGTTATGAATATTTCTTAGTTACAAAAAAATTCCAAGGTTTAAGAAACATAGGATTGTAAATTAAAAAGATATTAGACCAACAGATAAAATCCTGTTTTAAACTCTGATCAATATCTGCTATTACAAGATGAGGAAAAATCCCCGTTCTGAACCATCCAACTATTTATTAATTACTGCATGTGAAGAATGATTCTTTCTAATCTTTACAGGCAATCTGCTTACCCTTTGATGTATAAGATTTACATAGCCTTATTTTTACCTTTTTAGTTAATTTAATGGGAAATAATCAGGTCTACAAAAATAATTAATCCACAGTGTTTGATTATTGTAAACAAAAAAACCCCCCACATTTGGACAAACTCTTTATTCTGCAATCAAGGGATGACTGACACCAGCATGTACAATAGGGGACAGAATGCATGATGCTATATTGATGACTGATATCAAGAACATGCACCATATGGTGTTCAATGATAAACAGAAGTTGCAAAAGCAAAAGGGAGAAGAAAGAAATGACACTTTACCTGAGGGTACTTCTGTAACATTTAACAGAACAGCTGGATTGTCCAAGAATGAATATTCTATTCTATTCTATTACTATATATATTGTAAAGTTAGTAAGATTCAAATCTAGTAAATCAAAGTTTCTTTGTGCACTATTGATAAAATGCTGAATGTGTGGAAATCAAGAGCAAAATAACTAATTCCTTCACTGTGATAAAAATCTGTGCCATTTCTATGGTTTATAAATAAATGGTTTAACAATTAAAGCTTTTGATAGTACCAAAACCTTTAATAGTATCATCTTTTAAATTTACATATCTGGTTTCACTCAGAGGTTCCTTGACTACAAATACAGTATGGGCTTCACTTTTATCCAAGCAGCCATACAGTAAAGTTATCAGCTGCCTTCTGAAATCAATGGAAGGTCTCACAGTTAGTTGTTTTGATAATCACTAACTTGATAAACACAAGTTTTCTGAAATAATAGTATACCTCCTAGAACAAAATACTTTAAATGTCTATTAGAAATAAAAGAAAATTTTTATTAGGGACAGAAGCAAATTTTCTGTTTGTACCTTTAACAAGTTTAGATAAGGTACAGTATACATGATTGGTCCAGTGATATGGTCCCAAATGTACTCCACATCTATATCTTTGTCTTCTTACACAGTCTTTAACCTTAGAAGCTTGTGAGTTCACACATGTATCAATGCTTTAAAAAATTTTCATATATGATATTGCTATAACTCATTTACCCCTTTCATGTTCTCTCCTTGCTGTTTATTAGTACCATTGGCTGTGTCGCATTTAAAATTAGTTTGGAAGATATTTGCAGAAGGAATCATTAGCAAGTTACAATCAGAACTCTAATTATGTTGCTGCTGGAGGGTGTTGCAGAAGCCATAGCTGAGTGAAGAGATGTACTAATTTTTAATAGGGGAAGTCATGTCATAGTAAATTACAGCTCTATTTACTACAATATGGGCCAGTTGAAGGATTTGCAGCTAAGAAGTGGTAACAGAGCTGAAACTGAAAAGGCATGACATATCTGACACACTAAGTGCAGACACCTCATGCTGCTGCTCAGACACTGCACACTGATGCAGAATGCAAATTGGCCCATGACTTCTTCCAGAGGTTACCAACAAAGCAGCAGAAAGGCAGACTTTCTGGAACAGATAAACAAGGTGCTGAGAAGAGAAGACACGAGAGGGTTTATTGTCTGGCAGTGTTAAAGAATTACAGCAGCTTTTTCTAGGGGCAAGATAATTTACCAGCAGAGGCACTAATGGCCTAAAAAGCCAAATTTCTGTTTCCTAGTAGAAACAGTCTGCTCTGGCTGAGTGGAAGAATGACAGAAAACATATAGAAGCTAATTAAGAGCTTACTAAGCTAAGCAGGAAGTTTAGGATGACAAAAGAACCTAGGTCTGTAGGTGCTGAAAAATACATGTGACTCGACCCTGCCTGGACTAAATCCCCAAAGAAAGCAATGGAAAAAAATTAACAGTCTGAGCAGCAGACTCTCTACGTCTCGATTTTACTGGATGCATTCACAGTGATGGAGATGAGAGTGAAGATAAATATGAGAGACCACAGCAGCTGGACTAGACACTTTCAGTTCAGTATCCTGTCTCTCACAGCAGCCACAGAAGATAAACAGGACAGAGTAGAAAAGTGAGGCATATATAAAGTCATAATTTTCCTGGACATTTTCCCATACTCTAACAATTGTGTTCTGGCAGCTGTCTGGGCCAAATATAGCTCCCACAGTCACTAAACATTGCATCTTTTTCTTCTTTGAGTTTGTGTCCTCCTCCCTAAATCCTACGAACTTTTAGCCTCCACAATATCTTCTTGATTTGAGCCTTTGAAAGTCCTACTTTGAGTTCATGCCCCTTAGTTCCCAGAACAAACATAAGCAGTCTGTCTCCGATGCTTAATGTTTCCCAGGTGGCCATCAGCATCTGGTCAGTACTGGAGTACTGATGCTAGGACCAGGAGGTCGTACAATACAAATGCTCCTTTATATTGGTAAGTGATAAAGGCCAAAGAATGAGTGTCAGCACTTTACCACTGCCCATCCATACTACCCAAGACTAAGTATGCTCCTTGGCACAACTTTGTCCCATTCTAACTAATACTTTCTAAGACAATGCCAAGGTATGCTCTGGAGAACAGCATGCTGTTCTTAACAGGCAACATGGAAAAAACTACATCATGTCCAGCTTCCTCCACCCTATGCACTCCTCCAGCACTGACTGAGCAGACCCTTCAGCTCCCAAAATATGCTGTATGCACTCATGTTATAACCCAGGATACACCACACATATGTTCAGTGAGTGCCATGGTGGGATGTAACTCAGCCCTCCCTATAGAAAATATTTCATACAGAAAAATAAATTAAAAATTAAATAATATCCTTTAAAATAAATAGTATTATATAAATCATAAAGCCTAGAATTAACAGTCTCTCTCATTCAGCTTCAAGCTCAGAGAATGGTCCCTAAGCTCTGTTTGATTTGATTTAGCAGCACACAAACAGCCTTATTTTGTGTCTATACTGATAAACCACACAGGGCCTGGGCCCATATCCTTCAACTGATATGATTTTAGTTTGGCCCAACGAATACTCACTGAAAGGAAAGCCTGGGTGTTGCCTGGGGACTAGCAAAGCTCAGGGGCTATTCTCAGTAGGTCCCATGGATACTCCGTAACATTTGGTGTCAGCTCAGCTCATTACCTCAGAATGCCCACTCCATGCTTTCACCTACTACAACAGGTGCTGTGATTAGCAAGTAAAGGCCACTTGCACAAACAGAACTGTACAAGTTTGTGTAGCCTTCTAGATATCATTTGCAAAGTAGTATGTCTAGAGCACTCAAATGTAACACATTGGTCAGGTGCAAAAATATATGCTGGCATCCAGAGACGCAAGATACAGCAATCTTGCTATTTACCACATTCCTATCAAGCTTATTGACATATTAACAAGCTTATTACTCATCTTATTAAAAGTTAAGTATGTCTTAGGTACAAAGGGTTCACCACAATTTTGATCTCTGATACAAACTTCTAATTAGCCATTGCAAAAGAATATTACAGGTTGATAAAAGCAATGATGCCTAAGTGCAGAGAACATAGTAGAAAAAAAAAAAAACAGGTTCCAGAAAGGAAAAATATGTAGGAGGCATCAAAAGTGACAGTCTCTGCACATATACTTTGAGTGCTACTCATAGCCACAGTATTCCTGTAAACAACTGTCTTAATTAAGACCTTAGAAACAGGGATGTCCCTCATCATCCAGATCAGAAACTATGAAATAGAAGCCATTTACACAAATTCCAAGAGTGGTCTTATGTCTCTGTATGAAAATGGAATAAAGTTAAGGATATGGCAGCAGATATAGCCATAATGCACTGTTCTGACAATGCGACTCCACAAAATTTTAAACCCTTTGAAGTCGGCAAAAGACGAGTCTTGCCAACCCCTTACACTCCTATAACAGAAATTCCAGGGATCTAGAATGGTAAACCATAATTGCTTTTATTTTCCACTTAGCTCACAAAACCAGCTTTTCATGGAATTAGACAAGCACAGTAACAAAGAAGTGTAAATGGTAGAGAGTTGGGAGGGAGGAGAGAGAGAAAGAAGCATGGCAGTCAAAACTTAGATAATTTAAAAAAGATACCTTATTTCTTTAACATAAAAGGTGCAGTCACATATGTGCAGCTAGAAAATAATCCATAAATTTTAACAACTGCATATCTGAAGGATGAACTTAATGGTTCTTCAAGGCTTGCATACATTGATGGCTTAAGCTGATTCTTCCAAAATATAGACAACTGAGGCAAAATGAAACAAGAGAACAACTTTGCCACAAATCCAGCAAATTATTCATATGAACTCTGTTCTACTTGTGCTAAAATTTAAAAAGAGGCTCTTCACACAGTTGAAGATGAATTCTTCTCTTCACTGTAAGGAAATGTAAATTCAGACAGGTACCTGAAGAAGTGGAACGACAAAATAGATGAAGAGAACAAATGCAAAATATTTACTCTGTTGTCTCATTTTCCCTAAATTGAATAGCATAGCAGACTTTTCCTCAAGGTGTATTTAACATTTAGAGCTGGGCTCTGCATTGCCTCCTTCAACAGAACTCACTAATTTTAAAGTGCCCTTGACTTAGAAACATAAGAACCAGAGACATGATCAGAAGACCTTATGACACAGTTTTTCTTTTTGTTCAACAGAAAGAAAAGCACCAGTTTTGTCTTTATAGTGTTGTAATGTTGAAAAATGGGAACTCAGTCATTTAATCTCAGTTGGTAAAATGTTCCAGCACAAGGAGCTCTGGGAATGTGGTTGATTCCCATTCACAGCTGCATGAGGACGTATCTTAATAGGATTTCCATAGTGGGTATTGCTCTGTGGTAGTTTTCAAAGAACACAGGCAATAGTGTTATGTGCACAAGTCTTCTGTTACCAAAGGCAGATATATCTGTGGTAAATGTTTTCAAGCTAAATTTCTAATCCAGATTTCTTTTGTCATTGTGCATTTGACATTTTTATGCATAAAACCAGGAAGTGTAGCATGCTGCAGCATGTTCTTTTGTTCTACTTATGTTTATAACACATTTACAGTGAGGATATGAGAATATACTGCTTTTAAGATTCCACCTACTGACACATGAACACGTTAGCTGACACATGAACAGATTAGCTAGTCAACCTCTGATGAGTTTACTGATTGACTTCAAAACAAAACTTGAAAGATTAGCAGAATTTACTGAAACTGACATTGAATTTAAGATGAAAACTCTTCTGAAAATGAAGAGTCTCAGGCAAAAACTAGAAAATCAAGAGCTTCAGTATGTCCACTAATTCAACAAAAATGAAATTACTTTACAAGGGAAAAGAGAATTAAGAGACATGAGCAAGACTGCTGTGGCCTGAATAAAACAGATCTTGCAAGCACAATTTGATAATTTTATAGGAGATGAAATTATGATAGTCAAGCTCTGAAATATTACTAGGTTCATAAAATGTGATATATGCTATAGAACCTTCAAGTTTCAGTAAATGTTTGAAAACCATGATTAGGGACAAACAACGTGCTCTGCCAATGGCACAGGATATATACAAGTTTGGGTAACATTATTTTCTCGCAACTTACTTTACAGGAATGCCATAGAAATCTGGTTTTTCCATGCCACATTTCTTGCCATCTTTGGAAATACACCAAGATATGTTCAGAGGTGTCTGAATTGAATTTTTTAATATTCTAGGGATTCAAAGGATCTGAGACATTTATCATCAAGAGAAAAATAATTAAAAAAGGAGTTATCAAATGTTAGAAATGTAAAAACCATTTATTATTTTAGCCACGCTAGTTAGGATATTACAGGCAGAGGTATCTAGGATGTAACTTCTTTCCTGTACACTCATCTGATTTTTTGCAAAAAGGCATTATTTTTTATTTTTTTGTTCACTGTAAAAGTAACTCAAGTCAATTAAAAACAAATCTATTTCAAGTCCTGAAGAGAACAGAAGCAAACCCCCTACATTTAAAAATAATTCTTAGTCATTTGTCAGTGACAACTACTCTTGCCTAGAGAGAGACAAAAGATATTATATGTCAACATCTTCACAAAACTGATTCCTAATTACAGGTCAAGCACCAATATTTCTTCATATATTTAAATATCTGACAGCATGTCATTCTTTAGAATTTCACAATTAGTTTCTGTAAGGTATTTGTGTGTCTTATTTAGAATACACTCAGAAAAGAATGTTGAATATTTCTTATTTATTTCTGATTTATTTTCAGAACACTTTCTGGAGACTTCAATTCAAATCTGCAATCCTAAGCGGACAAGAGCTTCCTTTGTTCTAGTTCTGTTACTGCAAAATGCAAGCTGGTGGAAACTGAAGTACATGACTGTATTTTTTATTTAGTGACCTCAAAAACTCAAGGGGGAGGACTTAAATTACATAGGAAAATAGCCTATGATTTTTATCAAAACCTTTGGTAGAAAATGGGTATATATTCAACAGAGCTATAGCTCATCTGAAGAATGGATCTGCAACTCTACATGTCCCCAAACAGATGCTCGAATTTATGTTCCAGGCTATTTAAATAATGTCAACTGCCTCCTTATGTTTTTCTATCATGATTAATTATGCTGCTGTAAATATTGCTTAAATGAGTAGTGGGATAATTCTTAATGTTAAAAAAAAAGGTCTTAGGTTTGCAAGCTATGCCCATTTGAGGCCATAGAGAGCGTAAGAACAGCAAACATATCTCATCATTTTTCTTCTACTTCTCCAAGCACATTAGAGACTAGGGAAGCTAAGCAGGGTCTGGTCCTTGGCAGCAGGAGTTGGAACATGAAGAAGTACTGATTAAATCAGAATAAATGTCCTGAGAGGGGGTTTTTTTGTGTTGTTTTTTTTTTTTTTTTTAAATACACCTAATTATTTTTATCTTTCCACATCTTTAGGAAAGAGCTTTGTATAATCTTTTCCAGATGGACAAACACACAAAAGATTTTGTAGTAATGGTGGATAGACAATTCAAATGTAATCTCTGTAGCCTTTTCCAGAATGCACTTCCAGCGCTTATGAAAACATATCTTCTTATACCTTTTTAGTTTGCCTCCTCCTTGCATGGAAAACTTCTATGATGTTTTTATTATTTTTATTTTCTATGCTAAATAAGGGATTGAAAGAAAAACCATCAGACTCTTGCAAAAAAAAAAAAAGGATTTCTTTGTTTTACCTTTGTTATAAAGAATTAGCTTCTTTAATGCTGACAGTCTACATGAGATATGTTTATTTTAGATTTTTATTTGGCTACCACCATTAATATTTTTTCCACTGTCAGATTCAAGCTGCATGACATCAGCATGTCATCAATACAACAGATGCCACTTTATAATTATGATCTTTTGAAGTGGTGTTTTTTGTTGTTTTATTTTCTTTTGTGGTTTTGTTTTTGTTTTACATTGTAATTAGTGACTTGGTGTTTCTTGACATGCTACAATTTTCTTGCAGCAATATAGGTGCTCTGATGGGAACAGAGTGACATAAACTAGAGCGACAGCCAACAGACTGGCAGTGATTTGCTAGAATATTTGAAACTGAAAAGAAAAATCTATCTCAGTCAGCTAAGCAGCCTGAAGGGTCAAAGGATGCCAAACAGTCTTCTGTTTGGAAAACAGAAGTTGTACAGTAAAATGGTACTTGGACTTGTTAATGGCTACCTGGATTGTTAGCATCAATAATAATGTAAAGATATTTAAGAGGTCAGTATAATAATGCTCTAATTTGGTCTAGTGCTGTTTCAATAATCGGTTTAAAGCTGGTTAAAAACTATATTTAAGCATAGGACCCATGTCTTACAGTTTTACTTCAATTTGGGTATAAGATGGAGCTTTTCTTATAGCGCCTGACATTGTGTCACTTTCTAATAACATAGCTGCTGGTTGTAAGAGGCTCAAAATGCCATTTGTAGTTAAAATCTCTATTTTCAGATACATTGTCTGGTTTATTCATGCAGAGAAGTCATTTTACCTTTTGACCTTTCTGCTGGACTGAACAAAATGAGTGAAGACATATTCTAACAGTCTTTATATTTGAGTGACTTGTGACTGCATCTGAAATTGCCAGAGTGTCCCATATTATTCACATTAATTTATTTGTAATACACTTGGCCAATCCATTCCATTTTAGATATTTACTTCTTGTTTAGATTTATAGTCAAGTTAAAAAATTAATGAAGCATAAAATCAAAGCACTGCAATGCATTTTAATCAGATATAAAGTATGACAAGTGCAATGCTTCAAGCAGGCCCAGGTTTTAAATTGATAAAATTTTTACTCAAATTAATGTTGTTCATCTGCCTAATTACTTTCTATAGAAAGAAATAACTGAGAGCTTAAATGCAAGCCCATGCTTAAATGCATTGCTGAGGTAGGGCACAATTTCCAAGATTTTCTTCTCAGGATAAAAAGAAACCCCATGGAAGTTTAATAATAAATAGAGCTAATAATAAAAAGAGCCTAGGGCTTTTCAGAGATGCTACATTTCTTCATTCCTTGATCTCTTCAGGAGTTGAAAGTATCTAAAGCCTTCTGGACTGAGTTGTACCTGCTTAAGTCTGACCTCATGCAAAAAGTTTTGTTTTTTTTCCACTGGTACTTTAAAAGCCTAGAGTACCTGTCAAAGCACTTTCCAGAAGCTGGCATGCCTTAGCTCTTTGGAGGCTGGAAATATTGCATAGGTTATAAAGAGCTAGCAAGAAACTGCAATTAAGTTAAGTGTGACATTGATAGGCACAAGAGCAGCAGTACATCATTCAGAAATTATTAAAAAAGTCAAGTAAATGAGCTAAGGATCTGAAAAATCATAAAAAGGCAAGTCATAAATACAGCTAACCAAGGAGAATAGCAAAAAAATTAATGGCAAAATTCAGAAATTACTTTGAAGAACAGCAGGTATGCAGCAGAGAGAATGGCCACACATGAGAAACACTGTAGGCCCACGAAACGTAAATGTAGAAAATGGCAGAGGAACAGGCCATTCTATGGTGCTGGGTGCAATAAGGGATATGAAGGTAAGTACTGGGTAGGATATTGCTGTGGCAGCTTTCCTAGACTCAGTCCTGTACTAGGACAGTGCTGACAAAGCACAGAATCATTTAGGTTGGAAAAGACATCTGAAATCATCAAGGCCAACCTGTGAATGAACACCATCATGCCAACTAGACCGTGGCACTAAATGTCATGCCCCATGTTTCCTTAAACACCTCCAGGGACTGTGACTCCATCAACTCCCTGGACAGCCCATAATTGTCCTCTCTGTAAAGAATTCTTTTGTAATGTCTAACCTAAACCTCCTCTTGCACAGCTTAAGACTATGTTGTCTTGTCCTGTCATTAGTTGTCTGGGAGGAGAGGCTAACGCACACCTGGCTACAACCTCCCATCAGGTAGTTGCAGAATTTTCTAATTCATGGAAATCTGCAAATAAAACTGATTAATGAATGTCTGTGAGAGTAAGTGATGTGACTATTTCACATAAACAGGTAATATGGTACCAATGAAAGTGCTCTATTACCTAGTACCTCCCAGTAAGTTTTTGCGGTCTTTAGGCGTAACTCAAATGTCTCAGTGAAGTCATTACATGCATTTTGCTTTCTCACTGTGAATAAACATGCACACAAAGCTGATAAAATATGAAGTCACATGAATGTTTCATTTAACTACATTTTTTTTTCCACAAAAATCATATAAGTAAAAGATTAGACTGACACATTTCAGACTGTTCATGTGTACATCCATGTCTCATTACTTCAAGGAATTCTACTTTCAAATAAAATCACGTGTGCATGATGCTCCATTTGTTTGGGCTACTACACAAAGAGATCAAACAAGAGCTTCTCTATTGCATAAGGATGCTCTGTGTAATTCTCTCCATACATATTCTGCATATACATAAAGCCACATACACAGATGAAGCTTGCAAATTCACTGTGCAATACAAAGATTATGGCCAACCCACTGATTTATAATGAGGCAGCAAACCCGAGGTAACACCAAGATAAAGACCCAAGAACGGGTTGTTCCCTTGATGCAGAAAAGCGCCCTCTCTTTACCAGCTATCTGTGGAGATCAAGCTGCTCAGCACTGCCGAGCCTGCTCACAGGCAGGGCGGGCAGGCCATGTGTGCCAGAAGGGCTCTTTCTGCCATCCCCTTCCCCACCTTCCTTCCCTCCCACCTCCCTGCCCCAACATGCCTTCTCTGAGAAGGCACTGTCGCCAGCACACCCCTGCCACCATCACCTCCAAGACTTATCTGCATAAAATTAGCAAAATCACTGAGTTTGGCACCAACAGGGAGCCACCCGCTCCCTGAGGCAGAGGCATCAGCTGTCCCAGCTGCCAGGTCACCCACACCTGCCAGGAGCATCCCATGCCATGGCGGGGCTGTACCCGCAGCACCGCAAGCAGGTGAGTTCACCAGTCCCCGTGATGAGAGACCCTTTGGTAGCAGAGTGCAGGCCACAGTTTGCTTTCATTTGGAGAGGTGTCCACTATACCTGGAATCAACTGCCCCTCTGGGGCAGAAACAGTCCTATCATCTGCCATAGGCTGATCCAGATTGTACTGGAACAAGGTGAAACTCTGGAACACCTGCAACACATTGATGATGTCATTATGTGGGGCAACACAACAGAAGATGTTTTTGAGCAATGGAAAAAAAAATAATCTGAGTCCTTCTGATGAAAGCTGGTTTTGCCATAAAACAAATTAAGGTAAAGGAACCTGCACAGGAGATCCATTTTTCAGGAATAAAGAGGCAAGATGGATGTCATCAGATCCCAATGGGCATTACCAATAAGACAACAGTGATGTCTCTGCCAACTAACAAGAAAAAAAGACAAGGTTCTTTAGATGTTATGGGATTTTGAAGAACATACATTTCAAATTACAGTCTGATTGTAAGTCCTCTCTATAGTCTTAAGAGAGATGTTTAGGTTGGAAATGAGGATATCATAGCCAGGGGATGTTTAGTTTGGATCTTAGGAAGGATTTTTTCACAGGCAAGGTGATTAGATCCTGGAATGTACTACCCAGGGAGGCGGTGGGATGGAGTGAAGGTCCCTGGAGGCTTTTAAGGAAAGACTGGACATGGCACTTAGTGGATTAATGGAACACAAGTCCTTTGAGGAGCAGCTAAGGTTGCTGGGGTTGTTTAGCTGGGAGAGGAGGAGGCTCAGGAGAGACCTCACCGTTCTCTATACATGAAAGGAGATTGTAGCTTTTCCCAGGCAAACAGCAGTAGGACAGGAGGGCACGGTTAACAAGCTGCACCAAGGGAGATTTAGGTTTGACATTAGGAAATTCTTTACAGAGAGAGCGATTGGCCATTGGAATGGGCTGCCCAGGGAGGCGGTGGAGTCACCATCCCTGGAGGTATTTAAGGAAAGACAGGATGTGGCACTGAGTGCCATGGTTTAATTGAAAAGATGATGGTCAAAGGTTAGACTCGATGATCCCAGACGTCTTTTCCAACCGGATTCTGCGAAATGACCCGTAAGAGGAATGATTTCAAATGGGGCTCAGCGGGCTCGATCCCCCGGCGGGGAGACAGCGTGGGGGGTTCGGTTTGGGGATATATTTCCTTCGCAGTGACTGCTATGGGGCTCTTTAGACAAAGCCCTCGGGGACCGCAGCGGCTGCTTCCGCCAACGATCAGCGGCGGACTCCATCGCCCGGGCGGGCAAAGCGCGCCGGCGGGCCCGGGCAGCGAGAGGGNCTCCCGCCGCCCGAGCGCCATGAGCCTGTGGGCGGACAAGCACCGGCCCGGCGCCCTCGGCCGCCTGGACTTTCACCGCGAGCAGGCGGCGCGGCTCCGAAACCTGGTCAGTGAGGGAGGGAGGGACGGGCGGGCACTGCCCGGGGCCGCCGCGCCCCGGCGACCTCCCCGCCGAGAACTGCCCGGGGCCCCTGCGGCCTCCAGGTGCTTTTCTCCGCGCACGGAGGGTCCCCCCACGAGCCGGGATTCCGCCTGAACATGAGGGAGAACTTCTTTGCTGTGCGCGCTCGAACGGGTTGCCCGGAGAGGGTGCGGAGTCTCCCCCGCTGGAGATGCTCCAGAACCGCCGGGACACAGCCCTGTGCCGTGTGCTCCGGGATGGCCCTTCCCGAGCAGGAGGCTGGGCCAGATGTCCCAATGCGGCCCCTTCCAGCCTCAGCCGTGCTGTGGTTGGGATCCCGCGGGGCTGCGGGGCCGGGAGCTTTCCCTCTGTGCGGGGCCCGGCCTCCTGGGCCCCGGGGGGTCCCTGGCGTGGGGATGTGCCCCGGTGGCACCGGGGCTTCGTGCGGAGGGCAGGGCTGCGAGGGCGTTGGGGGCTTGACTGTTTCAGGAGGGGTGGCCACGTGTGCTTCCTGCTGTTCCCAGGAAGAGTAAGGGCTTGGCGTATCGGCCTAAGGTGAGCAGAAGTTTTTAAGGGGAGCAGGTGGGATGGAAGTCAGGACTGTGCGCTGGCCTGGGTGTTAAAGGGCTGCTTCCCCTGCTGGACCTGTTGGCTTCCCCATGGATCGATTCACTCCCTCGGGGATGCCGATGTCTCTTGTAAACGCTGACTGGGCACGGTCAGATGTGCTCCAGGTCATGCTGTTCAGCTTTTCAGTAAATAAACTCCTAACTTCATTTAAAAACATTTAAACTTCATTTAGATACAGGCTCTGTCTATATTCAAGGCTTGTAAGTGAAATTCCAAAGTAGTTATATATGGACGTGTGTCATAACCATATGCATGTATATCTATTTTAAACCTTTTTGCTGTGTGTTTACTGCAGCTGTCATTGCAGTAACCTGGGAAAGCACATAAATGCAGGGATTAGTTTTTTTGGGGCTATTTGTTGTTTTGCTTGGGGATATTTTTTGAGGAATGAAGTATTTGAAGTTAATGAGTTACACAAGGCCCTCAGAAAAACATAATGTTCTGTAGGAATTGTTGCTGCAGGAAAGGAATTCAGCAGTTTTATTTCTAGGTACTATGTTGTGATGGAGCTGGAAAAATCATTGAATATAAATTTGGGTGAGAATGGAAGGATGCCTGCTCTCTCACAAGGAGAATGCTGTTATAGCTAACTAATCTTGTTGCTTTTGTTCAGGTTCAGTGCGGTGACTTTCCTCATCTGTTGGTGTATGGACCATCAGGAGCTGGAAAAAAGACAAGAATCATGTGTTTGTTGAGGGAATTGTATGGTGCAGGAGTGGAAAAACTGAGGATTGAGCATCAGAGTATAACAGTAAGAAAATAAATCTCCCATCTGCCCTAAAGTAATGTGGGTGCGCTGACATATTTCTGTTCTGAGGCCTTTAAATTTACTTGAGTTTTAAAATTATTGGGTTTTTTTCATTTAGTATCTTCAAGCTTTTGTATGTAATTAGTCATTCTATTTTTTTTATATGAACAAATGCTTTTGTTCATTTCCAAACATTCCTGTTCCTTAGGTCTTGGGGATGTGAGGTTCTCTCTTTTCTATGCCTGACTGGCTCTTCTCATGCCATGATTTTTTTGGTTGGGGTGGGGTTTTTTATTTGTACTTTACAGGTTGATTTGGGCAGTAGCATCTGTCATGATAGACTAGTTCTGAGTTAAATGTATAGAATTTAGTTTGTGTGTAGAAATAAGGATTATTTTTCTAAATTCTTAGCCCTGCTTTTTGCATATATGCAAATCTTACAATATCTTCTTGGTCTCATACTGACAACTTCAGCATTGGCAAAAAAAAGGCAATTTAAATTTTCTCTGCCCTGATCATAGGAATTTAGTTGTTTATTTTGAAAAGATTTTATTGCCAATTAACAATCTTTGCTGTGGAAGGCTTAACCAGCAAGCAGTTATCAAGCTTTATTGATAAATTGGTTATTTAATGTTTGCTCTTTAATTCTCAGTGGTGGAATAAATAGTTTGCTAAGACTGGATGACAGAAATATAGAATATATTTAACTGTCTAGACACAAATTCACTGGTGATATAAGTACTAGTGTTTTCTTCAAACAAACTATAGACTTGACAAGAGAAGTGAGTAGTCTCTTCAGGCTTGTCCAGTGGTTTTGCCTTCAAAACTTTTCTTTGGATGGACAAAGTGTCGCTTATTTTGGACAGGTGATTCCAATAACAAGACTTCTTTTAGAAAACTCCAGAGAACCTGGAGTATATAAACTATACCTAGTATACATACTAGGTACGTGCTTGCTATACTAAGCATTGTTCTTGCTGTTTTCACAGGCTGGATGATGTGTCAGTACTCTCTTTTGCCTTTAGAGGTGGAGCTAAGGACACAGGAGTTACATAACTCCAGTGTCTCAGCAGATCTTGTATGTCAAAGACTCTTGGGTTACCTGTGACCCAGCCAGTTGTAATCTGTAAAATAGGTATTTAGAACACTTTTTGAAACCTGTTATGCTCACTTTCTACATAGGCACCTTCTAAAAAGAAGATCGAAATTAGCACCATTGCAAGTAATTATCACCTTGAAGTTAACCCAAGGTAAGTGTACAGTAAAAATGCCCCACTTCAAGGACAAGCCACTGGTCATGTTGCATGCTTTCAGCCTGGGCATATGAAGGACTGATTGCCCAGTTTGTTGCCTGAGCAAAATAGATAATGGTTGATGGGTTTGGTCTGCAAAGGTGATCAGGGAGAGGATTTTTAATTGAACAGTTCTAAATGAAACAGAATTTGTATTGCTGTATACTAAAGACACTGCTTAACTAGCCACATAAGCATTCTGCTGTTGAGGGCTGGGAAACAGAAACAATTCTGGATTCATAGATTAAATCAATTAAGTTGAAATTGAGAACTTCTGTTAGAGGTAACACCTCCTTATTGATAATTCTCTTACAAATACTCAACTGAAGGGATTTGAAAGTAAGCCTGGTTTACCCAGTGACTCTTCAAATAAAGCATTTAGAACATGAGAGACAACACCACCACCAAATACTGAGAATCCCGTCTTGAGCGAGGTCCGATGTTGATTTAAACAAGAGAAGCTACAATGGGGTACTATGTGTCTTCTTTGGCAGTTGTGAAATTGCAAGTAATAGTTACTGACCCAAAGTAAATACGTGTATTTTCCTGAAACCTCATAATGTTGCTTTAAATCATATAAGAGCGAATGCCTTTGTGCACTGGGAGGTGTTGGTTATGGTGGTTTTGTTGTTTGTGTTGCAATTATAAGACAATGTGTACCCTGAAATACCTCTGTGCTTACTGCTAAACCTTTGCTCATGCTGCTTTGTTATTCTCGTGTGCCAGGTCTCCTTAAAAAGCTTATTCTGCAGCTCATCTGTGTATTGATTAGTGAATATCTGCTGTTGTTCTAATACAGACACAAATAATTAACAGCTAATTATCAGTAAAAGCTGAGAGTTTTATTGGTAGTTGACTGTTTGAATATGTCATTTTGGTAATTCAAAATGTCTGACCGAAGTCTTCTGCTTTGGTAACCTGATAATACTAATACTTTTTATGTTACTCTGCATAGAGTGCTTATAGCTTGAAACATGTAAAATAATTGTATTTTTCTTTAAATACAAAAGTCCTGAAAGTGTGGAATTATTGTAATGGTTATCGTACATAACGGTAGTGCTGAGTTTTGATTAGGAATTAATATATTGAAACTTAAGCTTTAAATGATCTATCAGTTTTCATGTTTACATGTGAGCAGACAGTAAACCTGCATGTGCTGTGCTATAGCCTGTGAAGTTTGACTGATTTATAATATGGTGAAAACATATTGTGCATCTTGAGTAACATGGGATGTGATAAATGGCTAATGGGGAAAGGAAATTAATTTCTGGGAAGGACTCTGCAGACATGGAATTTGTTACGAAACTTGGGTTTAGTTAACATTAGACAGAAATTTAACATTAACGTTTAGCAGAAATGTACTTTTTCCTTCAAAAGGACAATATTACCTGAATTACAAAATGTTGTCTTCTGGTCATTGGACTGGCTTGAGTAGATGCTTTAAAATGGGTTCTCCCAAGCAAGTGCATCATTAGAGAATAAGGAACGATAAAAATGAAATGATTGTCTGGGAGCTGCCTTTGCTCATTGTTTGATGTGGTCACATAATGCCAAGGATAATCATCTGCCATGAAATTATAGCTCTGAGCTCTCTATTGCTACAGAAAATAATTCATCTTTAAATACTAGGACACTATTTTGACCACTTCCCATTTTTAACAGCTGGCCCAGTTCGTAAGTAGAACTGTAGTAGAAGGCTTGTTTTATTTTGATTACAGCACAAATACAAAAGCAAAGATATGTTCTGTTGCTGAAGGACAGAGCTCTGCAGTCCAAATCAGCAGAGCCTATTGAGCAGGTTGTGACCTGTTGAGCTAATATGCTTCTCTCTGTTCTGCTGCCTTCTCCTTGGCCGGAATGGGGAAGGTCTGGTTGAGAGCTGAAGAGAAGAACAGGGCAGACAAATGTCTTTTCATTTGCTTGACAAAGAAATAGAGCAGAGCTGCTGCCACCTCTGAAGGCAATTGAGATGCTAAAGAGGGTGGTTTTTTTTCCCTCTTTTTCTTTGCTTTTTTTGTAACCAAGCTTGCACTTGGTTACACTTCCTGAGGTTGTCAAATCTGAGCCAAGCTGCCTGAACTACCACTGACGTGGGGACTGAGCGAGCAGTGCAACGCTACTGTGGTGGACAGTGAAGAGGCAGTAGGAGGTTTAGAATTTCCCCATGTTTTCCTGCCTTCTTAGGGGAAAAAAGCAAACCATCTATGTTGTAATAGTACCTCAATATCATTATTTTACTAGTAACTTGTAACTTCAGTATGTCTGCCATTCATCTTTACATTAAGCACATAGGTTGATCATGGCGTGACATCTGTTTTTTGTGAGGAAGAAAACCCCTGCATT
The DNA here is from genome assembly GCA_013399895.1 of Serilophus lunatus. Classification (NCBI taxonomy): domain Eukaryota; kingdom Metazoa; phylum Chordata; class Aves; order Passeriformes; family Eurylaimidae; genus Serilophus; species Serilophus lunatus. The sequence goes on along the minus strand of VXBA01003285.1, from coordinate 608,763 downwards.
TACAGGAGTCCATTGAGTCTGGCATCCTTTTGTGTGGATTAATTGTTTTTCCTCTGATGAGTGAAAATGTTCACACTCTGTGTCTTTGTCCAAATTGTAGGTAAGGAAAGTAGATTTCTCATCCCAGAAGAAGTTCTGTTTTTGAGTTAGTTTAACAATGGTTTCACTGTTTTTCAATACAGTGCTACTAATCCAGCTGTGCCTGCATGAGCTTTGGGCTGTTTTTCTTACTGTGAAGGTAACTTTCAACAGAGTGTGTGTGCTGAGCTTAATTCTCATCTCAGCAGCGTCTGAATTTTTTTGGCATTGTTGAGTGAGTTGTCCAGGGGGCTGCTTAGGTTAATGTATTTTACATGCTTTGTAAAGTTGTTTTAAAACAAGGTTTATTCAAACTCCTGGTGCAGCGATGCAGGAAACAATGACCGTGTAGTAATTCAGGAGCTGCTGAAGACAGTAGCACAGTCCCAACAGCTTGAGACAAGTACTCAACGGGATTTTAAAGGTGAGTAGAAGAGTTAAAACCTGTCAAAGGCGTTTTAAACTTGGGTGGTTTTTTTCAGAAGTTTCAACTCACTGTTTCATGTGTGTATCTTCATGCAATATTCACATTGTGTGTCTTTGTCCAAATTGTAGTTATGCACAAAATTGTATATACAGGTACAAACAAACCTTTTTTCATTTAGAAGATTTTTATCCATAGTGTACAGAGGGACACTGGGTAAGAAAAAGAAGGCTTTCATTGAATTTTCCAAGATACATGTTGCTACAATTGACTTATTTTTCCTTCCCATGGCTAACTTGAAAGCTAAAATCAGAACTATATAATGAATTTGAAGGAGAGAGGAAATCTTGACGGACAGCAGAGCAGAAATTGGTTGAAAACGGTCATGGATTTAGACCTTTGCTTCATTTTCCCACTGCTCTGTTTCCTGCTGTTCTCAGAAAATACTGTTTCACCTGAGCTGCGAGACACTGATTGGCTCTGTGTAAATATCCTTACAGCTGGAGTCATACCATGCACCTCAAAATATCTTGTAAGCTGTCTGGTCTTGCTAGGCTGTGTATAACCAGAAGAGAAGTGGAAGAAGAGTACTGGGTTGACTTGTTCCTCCAGGCTCTGGACAATTCAGAGTATTGAAATGAGCCACCTATCAGTTGCCTGTGGAGGAACCTGCAGGAGGCACCTGGTTAGGTTGGCTGCTTCCTATTGGGTGTCTCCTGCTGTGAAGCATTTTTTAATATGTTTTTCTTTTTTTCTTTAAAAAACCATGCAACAATAATAAGATAGCCTTTTACTATTCCTTTGTCAGGCTAAGACATTGGCTTTTAAATATAAAGTGTATTGAGGGAAGTCTTTAAGAAATCTTTGCTTCTTGATACATCCTTATGCCGTAAGTTCTCCTACATTTCTTATTCAAAACTCTTTTGAAAAGTTACTGTATCAGTTGTCAAGGTGAAAACTTCTACACCTACCTGGACTATTTCTGGGCACTGAAGTGTTGCAGGCTCTGCTCTGAAGAAGTTGACATTCCAGGACATGAGTATCGTGTGTGAAGGTGCAGATTGAACAGTCAAGAAAGGCACACAGGCTGTCTTAATCTTTATTTGCTTGCCTGTGGAACCGTGCTTCTTTTTTCTGCATATTATCATTTATTTTGGTATTATCGCTTGTAAGTCAAAAATATTTGTTTTCTTAGAAAGAATTGATACTAATACAAAACCCTGCTATTTTCAATCCCTTTTTCAGTGGTGCTGTTAACAGAAGTTGACAAACTCACTAAAGATGCTCAACATGCTTTGCGAAGAACAATGGAGAAGTACATGGCGACCTGCAGGTTGATCCTGTGCTGCAACTCCATGTCAAAAATTATAGGACCCATTCAAAGCAGATGCCTGGCTGTACGAGTGCCTGCTCCCAGTATTGAAGATGTATGTTAAAACAGAAGCAAAAATAAATTATTTACAGATTCTTGCTAGATAAGTTTTTGCAGTGGACTAATGAAATGTTTTAATTTGACATAATGACCTAGATTTTCTTTGTGGTGGGTGACTTGTCAAGCATGGCTTACAAAAGTGTGGTCCTTCTTGGGTCCAGAAATCTCTAACAGGAGAATCTGTAGATGCTGAACGATTTGCTGAGTGTTGTATTCCTTGCTATCTCTTTTCCATCTAGATCTGCCATGTCTTGTCCAGTGTGTGTAAAAAAGAAGGCCTGACTCTTCCTCAGGAGCTGGCTCAAAGGATTGCAGAGAAATCTGGCAGGAATCTGCGGAAAGCACTACTTATGTGTGAGTCCTGCAGAGTGCAACAGTAAGTCACTACAAAAATTAATGTTAATTATGTTGTCAGACACATAAATTACCTTACTTCTAAGGCCCTGTTAGAATGGTGACTATTTGCTTTGATGTTAATTTTTAAAAAATGTTATGTAGGTATCCTTTTACTGCTGATCAAGACATTCCAGAGATGGACTGGGAAGTTTATTTGAGAGAAACTGCAAATGCCATTGTCAGTCAACAGACACCACAAAGGTAGGTGAATAGACTTGTTTAGAGTTGTAAATTATGTTTTTGGTGTACTCTGGAACCTAACAAAAAGGTTGTATTTAGAAATGTGACATTTTTACTTTAGTTATATGTAATTTTCTGTTATTTCTGCTAGAGCTGGTACTTTGCAGCCAGAGGAAATGAGCTTTAAAATTGCCAGAGGAGGCTGAATGAGTATGAGGAGCTGAAAAACTTTTGCTTTTCCCTGTTGAAGCTTAGTAATCAAAAGTGAGCATAGGCTTAGTTGCTTGTTGTGTTTTATGTCTTTTTAGGGGGGAGTTGGTGTATGTGGTCATTGAAGTTCACTTAATATTTCTCTTTTGAAATCTTTAGCATAATGCACCTTTATAAAACAGTTCTAAATGAGAAATGATCACTTTTTGAAAGTATGTGAGGGGACACCCCCTTTGTCCGTCTCAGTTTGGTATACACAGCCTGATTGTTTTAGTCCATTTTATATGTTACGTGCATAAGATGTCAATTTAAATGCTTGTAGTGTCAGACCTCCTGGTATCCCAAGCTGAGCATTGCTGACTGTGTGACTTTTGCCACCTAATTATCTTACCCCTTTTTGTAAACAATGAAACAGAAAAACAGCATAAAGGAAGCCTGTGACTCTAATCACTTTTGTTTGTGTCTCCTCACTAATCTTAAGCATGAATAATAGCTTGGATATGAAAAGGAATTAAAGGAATACAGGCCTGAGACAAATTCTAATAGCCTTGTAGCTTCTAGATTAACTGAGAGCATTGTAACTGGAATATATGTAATGTACCTTTTGAATAGAGGGTGATATGCAGGATTTACATTGCAACTGACTGGTGCAATGCTTTTGGGTTCAAAATAACACACAAAACCAAAGCAGAAAAGAAATTTTGCTTGGGTTGACTTTTTTCCTGTATAGTATTTCACATACAGTAAAAATACACTAGTATGCTTTGGGGTGATACTTACCATTTTGTGGTGTCTTTCCAACAGGCTTTTAGAGGTCCGTGGACGGCTTTATGAGCTCCTGACACACTGCATTCCTCCTGAGATTATAATGAAGGTAATTGAGCAACCTAGCTCTTGATGTGTTAAAAAGACTAATGCTATGGCAGTCTCAACTACTTAAAACAAACAAGACATCACAAATTATGCAAATATTGATGAAAAGCTGTGACCTTTCCAACTAGACATGAGTGACCAAAAGATACTTCTCTCTTGTGTTTCTTTCCATTTGAGTAACCAAATAAGTCCCAACTCGTTGCTCTGAAGCAGTAATCAAAGATCTTGTTCCTGCAAACACTGATACACAGCACTCACTTCTCATGATTCTCAGTTGGTATACTAGACTGTTTAGTGAGGTTCCTGACTAAATATATTTAGGCATGATGGTTATGAGTTGTGTAGAGTTTAGGGGCAGAAGGATTCTGTTTTCTAATTCAGAAAATGTAAATGTCTAGCATTTTTGTCGCAGATTTCCTCGTCCTCACCTCTGTTGAATGGTTTACTAAAACTTGTTCTGTGGTCAAGGAACAGCAGCATCACAGCTGACTAAAAACAAAGGAGGACATGCTTTGTCCCCCCAGAGACTTCTCAGGCCAACTTCTACATTGAAGCATAAACATATCTTGTTCTGTCCAGAGAACATCAACATTAGAGAGAGTGGTTTCCCATTGGAATGGGCTTTCCAGGGAGGTGGTGGAGTCACCGTCCCTGGATGTGTTTAAGGATAGGTTGGATGAGGAACTTAGTGACATGGTTTAGATGATGGGTTGGTGTTGGATAGGTTGTTAGGTTAGGTAAAAGGTTGGACTTGATGATCTGTACGGTCTTTTCCAACCTTGTTAATTCTGTGTGTAATTCTGTGTATAAAGCTGGTGAAGGGTCTGGAGCACAAGTCCTGTGAAGAGCTGCTGAGGGAGCTGGGGCTCTTAGGCTGGAGAAGAAGAGACTCAGGGGTGCCTTTGCTGCTCTCTGCAGTTACCTTCAAGGATGTTGTACAAAGTGGGGATTGGCCTCTTCTCCTAGGCGATTAGTGATGAGAGGAAATGGCCTCAAGCTGCACCAGTGAAGGTTGAGGTTGGATACTAGGAAAGATTTCTTTAATAAATTAAAGAGTGGTAAGCCTTGGATCAAGCTCCCCAGGGAATTGGTGGAGTTACCATCCCTGGAGGTGTTAAAAAATTGAGTAGACTTGATACTTTTTGATATGGTTAGTGGGCATGGTGTTATTCAGTCAAAGGTTTTACTTTATGATCTTAGTGGTCTTTTACAGCCTTAATTGTTACATGATTCTGTGAGTTAATCTTGATATGATTTATTTTCTTTTGTAGAAGTTTTGTTATAAGTTCAATATTTGCTGTGTCTTAGTGGAGAGGTGTGGGTTGTTAAACTATTAATAGAGCATGTCCAGACTATGATACAATGTCCAAAGAATTGTAAAATTCGGATACCAGAATGTCTTGTAGTCTGCTATGCCTCTAAGACATTGGCAGAAGTGACCCCTGAATGGCATGTGACCATTTTTCCTTTTGTCTGTTGGCTATATTAAACCAAAACAATTATGGACTATAGAAGTGACATGAATTTGCAGTAAAAGAGACTCCATTTTGGGAGTTCATTTGCCCACTGTACATCTTTGTATATAGTCTTTTTTTCTTGGATCCTCTGAAGCACCATGCAACATAAGGCCCTATCTATCTTGTGGCGGCTGTGTCCAATGCTACCAAATTGCTAAGCCCTGTTTTAAGGGACTGCAGCAACTGCCACAGAGAGGTGCGCTAAAGGATGATAGACCAGCAGGTCTTTTCAAAAACAGATGACATCTTAGGAGGAAAAAAGCAAGTGGGTTGCATGTGTTCTTATTTTAAGGAGGATAAAAGGACGCTGAAGACAGCTAAAGCAGAATAAAGATTAAAGATTATGTTTGCAACTTAACCTTCATGGACTCTGCCTTCAGACATAATTTTCTTTCACATTAAGTGATTTCTGCTTTCTGACGTTTTTGGTAGACATTTCTTTAATCTTCCTTTCTTATAGTAGGTTACTGGATCCTGCATTGCTGTGTTTGAGAGGCAAAAGGTGCATGTTCTCTACCCACTCCCTCTTCATAAACTTGAGATGGTCTAGAGATACTTCTCACTTAATCCTGACTGTTTTTTGCTAGATTTGCAATGATTTTATTGCTATCTGTTATTTAAAATAATGCATTGGGATTTTGTAATTACTGAGTGTTGTGGTCAGGTTGTCTTGTGTATGTCTGCACGTAAATATGTACATCAATCTAAACAGATACACTTAAAATTCTAAATAAACCCTTTGCTTGTTTTTTATTAATATAATTTCACTTTGTGCTTGATGCTGTCAAGATGAAACCAGCAAGTGATTTTAATATACTTGCTATCTTCGTAAGAATTCTCCCCCAGGGCCTTGTGCCTCCACGCAGTAGAGGTTATAGTATTGTCTTTATTAAGGCATAAATAGTTCCAGTAAATGATTCTTGAATGTCTTTTCTGTTGAATTAATGAGTGAACTATTGCTCATACCTTGGCTAGTTTCAGAGAAACAAGGTTATCCTCTTAACAAAAAATACCTAATTTTTCAAATACTGTCCTGTTTTTTCCCGGTTTAGGGCCTCTTGACAGAACTTCTAAATAACTGTGATGGACAACTGAAAGGAGAAGTTGCACAGATGGCAGCCTTCTATGAACACCGTCTGCAACTGGGCAGCAAAGCCATTTATCATCTGGAAGCATTTGTTGCAAAATTTATGGCAATTTATAAGAAGTTCATGGAGGATGGGCTAGATGACATGATGTTCTAAATGATGCTCAAAGCCATACGCAGAATGTTGTGTCAAGATGCCAATAATGTAGCAAATGTCTGCTTATTGGTGCTTGATTACATGTGGATCTAGTTCTAAGTCAAATATTTTTATTTTGCTATTTAACAAAACAATATTTGCTCAGCTTTAGAAACCAGATGGATTGTTTGACAGCCACAAATCCATATTTAGATCCATACAAAATAGATTGGCCTTTCTGAAAGACATCTTGCCTTGGAAGACATATAAAATCATAGTTGCTTTGCGGTATTTGTAAGCTGACATTAAGAAGGCAGAACACAGATGCTGCATGCTTGGTTTTTATTTGTTAATCACAGATGGGTAAGGTTGTAAGAAAAAGATGCTTTTTCCATGTTATAGTAAATTCTGGCTTGAACATGTATTTTCTGCCTGCCTATCTAGATGTCTTGCTGTTTGGCTTTTTTTTTTTTAGCTCCTTTTTTTTTCTGTGGTGTGCTCACACAGAATGTTTTCTGACTTGTTTTTCTTTGTAAGCAGGTTCATTGAATTTGTGGATAAGCAATACTTTTGTGTTGCTTGTATGTCAGATTGAGTACATAGAATATCTTGTTTAGAAGGTTTATACCTACATAAAGCAAGTCCACTTGCTTTTTGTCTGACACTTTGGGATTCATCTCAACATACATAATGCTGTTCAGATAAAGGTTATTCCTCTGACTATCTTTTAATGAAGGATAAGGTGTCAGCTTCTAACAAATATTTTTTCACAACTTAAATTGATATGTGACATTTTTAAAATGGCAAAATAAATTGTGAATAACTGAAATGCTGAATTAGTGTTTTGTGGTGTGTGTGACTGCCTGGGTACGTTCATTTGCTTTGAGGTGGGTGTCTTCTAGAAAGGTGGAATATCCCACACACACTGTAAGGCTAAAGGGAGCCACTGAAGTTTAAAAAAAATCCAAATACAGGTTGCAAGAAACAGGAAAAAACCATTCTTCCAACATAGTAACAATAATAATAAAGGCCAACATGCAAATTTTTCAGATGTTTTTGTACTATAGTAGCCTAAAAATTAATGAATTCCTGACCTTTATTACTTCACTGTGCCAATTTAGGCTCTTACTAGATAGTATGTAAAGCTAAAGTGAATTAAATACTGTTTCCTGTTCCCTGCCCCCTCCTTTTTTGTCTCCAGGAAAGGGTTTAGTATTTGGAGCTTTTGTGTCAGAGGTAGTTATGCATAATGGTAGTTGTGGTAGCTAGGGCCTTCCTACTAGCAATTGATAAAAAAAAATCTCATTAGTTTTTAGTAACTGTCATCTCATTTAATCCTGAAGGAGGCAGTGTCATTGCTGTTCTCAGGAATTTAACCATTCCTTGTGTGGTGTTAATGCACAGCTTGCCTTTGGATTCATTCTCATTAAGACAGTGCTGGCCTGCTGCATGCTCAACTGTTCTGAAGAAGTAGGAGATAGAATTTTTTTCTTCCATATACTTGTCACCAGGATCCACAGCACAGGCAACTTACTGGATTGTGAGTGTCTTGACTGTCAGACATCCTGGAAAAATATTAGTCAATGCTAGTGGCAATGAATACTTGAATGCATTACAAAAAAGGGCACAAAGGTAGAGAAGGCATAAATATTGCATATGCAAACTACCCCACCCTTTCAGGAGTTTTAGCTATACTAATCTATGAAAGCTGAACGAACTTTACCATTTCCCTGCTACTACCTGTGATGAAGCAAAAGTGAGTGCAAAAGATAATGAAATGCTTCCTCCCTTAGAGGCAACCCCAAAAGCTAATATGGGAGAGCAGGAATGTATGTATAGGGGTGTGAAATACTGTTGAAATGCACAGGGACAATGTTCCTGTGGAGGGTGGAGGGGCAGGAGCTGGACTGTACGTTAAGGACTGAGCAGACAAGCAACTTTCAAAAGTCCTCAGCAGCTTTGTCTAGGAAACTGAAAACCCCAACATGGATCTCTCTAAAGGTGCTTTTGCTGTCTCTTGTTGAAGTTTCATTTTTATCCTGTTTTATCTAGAGTGAATCAAGAGTAGCCAAGGATGGAAAAATGGGATAATGAGCAGGAACTTCTGAGGGAGAAAATTGCTATCACAATTCTCAAGAGCCTGCATTTCCCCCTAGTGATCCTAATCCTCACCCAGTTTAGAACACAAATTCAAACACATGGGCATGGTATCTCCTAAGTCTCTGAACATGTCTTTCCTTCCTTGTAATTTTTCAGGAAATTTTGCCTTAGTGTCCATAACAGGCTCCCTAGGGAAGTTGTCATGCCACCACAAAAGTTCAAGGAGTGTCTGGATGATGGTTTGCATCATATGATTTGGTTTTAGTTTAATCCTTTGAGGAGCAGGCAGTTGGATTCGATGATCTTAGGGGTTGCTTTCACCTTGAGAGATTCTGTGATAATCATCAGTGGGTCTGCTTTTTTTGGAACATTTTGGAGGCTAACCCCCTCTAACCTTAGACTGGCAAGTGAGGGTCTCCAAGAGCGGGCACAGCTGCCTCTGCAGCCTAGAGCAGAAGCATAGGCTCCAAGATCATGGAGTCCAGCAGAGGCTGCACACACACAGCCCGGCGGCATTGCTGTGCTGAGCACTGCACACCTGCTTCACAGATCAAGTGGGAACGGCCGTGCAGAAAGACTTTCAAACACTGGATAGCACAGGACCAGCCTCTAGATGATCTATTTCTTCAGCTGATTTCATCTTTTGGGACCTGCTTAGAATTGCTTCTGAACTGCATGCTGAGAGGATTGCCATTGCTTTCTTTCTGCAGCACCTCCTGCTAGTTCCAAATGAAGACTCCAAGCTGCTCTCTACCAGGTGGCACTTAAATACTGAACAAGTCTAAGAGGTTGCAGAGGAGTCAGCTTCATGCTAGCACAGAAAGCCAGAGGTGAAAGTGATTTTAAAAAAACGATCAAGAAACTAAAGGCAGCAGCTACTTCTGTTGAAGCTTTGACTGCTCTGCAAAGAGCTGTGCAAAGGGTAAATGGTGCATTCACACTTTGTTCTCAATTTCTGAATTCCAAGTGTTACCTCCTGTGAGGAATGTTATTTTTAAAATTATTATTTTTAGACATCTATGGTAAACAACTTGAACGTTAAACATAATGAACGTGTGATTCGAAGACTGATTTAAAAAATGTATTTTGTTAAATAAATTCGTATGAACAAATCTGACATGAGGAAATTTCCCCTTCTCTGCCAACAAAGTACTCTGATTATCACAAGGTAGAAAGTAAGGTAGATAAGAGCTCATTATGACAAATTTTTCTTCCAGTGCAGGGTATTAAAGATTATTACAGTTCATTGATATAAAGTAATAGCTGTCATTTGTCTTGTTGGGAAGAGCCGTGGTATGGCTGAGCAGGCTTTAGTCCTTCTTGCTTAACTTTTTTTTCATGCACAATGCTGTGTCAATTTGTTTCAAACCAAATCCCCGAGTAGTAAATCTGCTGAATGAAATTTGGTGACAAGGAAACATGTTTCCAGTTCTCTGAGGCAAAATTCTTCTCTTGATCAGTACATTTTATAAGGAGGGAAGGAATGTGAAAGCATGCAGAAGAAATTAACCTCAATTGTTGAATGTGCCCTGAAGGCTAATCAAAAGTACATCATGCAAGTTGCAAGTCAGGAATTAAAATGACCAAGATTAAAATAGTTTGCTATTAAGTTCAACACATTGGGGAATTGACTCAGCATTTTCTCTGTTATCAAAATTGAAATTATTTTCTGTCCAAATTAACTAGGACACCTGGTGCCTTCCCTAGGTTTGGTTTGTTGTTTTTTTTTTTCCTTTTTAAAGTGGTACATGCTTTGCTTGTCTGAAAATTGATCCTAATAGCATTTAAATATTCCTGTAACAGATTCTCTTCCACAGGTGTATGCAGAATGTGTGCTGAATTTCTGGGAGAAATTGTATATTCTCTTTCAGCAATCCTCGAGTCAGAAAATGTTGTCCCAATTATTTGAGTGGTAGGTGGTATTTCAGTGAAGATGTGTTTGGCACCTTTTAAACAAGAGTGAGGCAGTAGATAATACAAACCCTTAACATCACTATTGGTCTGTCTGCGTTTATCCTAGCAGCCACCTTGTCTATCCTGGCACCTTGTTGGAGCTGATGTTGTTCTCTCCCAAGACATGGAGTAGTGTTGGTCGTTCTTGAGTGCTTTTACCTTTTTTCAAGCATTTGTGTACAGTTGTAAAGAGCAAAGTTTGGATATGGGGCAATTGAAGACTAAGAGCTGCAGATTGACTATCTTGTTCTCTCTTGGTTGATCCAGGGTTTCCTCAAATATTTTTTCTTGGTTTTACTTGGGACAATTTACTTTGCTGTTTTAAATATGAGGCTTTTATTTGGAAACCTGTGACAGCCAGTGAATGGCACAGTTTCACTATAGCTAAATGTTGCCAGTGTGGGCTTTCACTGCAAGCAAGAGGGTGTTCTTTTTTAAACCTGTGATAGTATGTTCATGTCAAATGATTTGTTGTGCCAAATTATGAAGGCAACACTTAACACACTTCTGGTCACAATGAGACCTGAAAGGCATGCTAATAAAGCATGTTAGAGAAATCTATGAAATATTTCCTGTGCTTTTTCCACTTTTAATTTGGCAAAATGTTATTTTAATCTTGAGTGAGAAAGAAAGAAAATCAGGAGCCCTATCAAAGAGAAGAAAGAAAGAGAGAGAGAAAGAAAAGAAAGAGAGAGAGAAAGAGAGAAAGAAAGAGAGAAAGAAAGAGAGAAAGAAAGAGAGAAAGAAAGAGAGAAAGAGAGAAAGAAAGAAAAAGAAAGAAAGAAAGAAAGAAAAAGAAAGAAAGAAAGAAAGAAAGAAAGAAAGAAAGAAAGAAAGAAAGAAAGAAAGAAAGAAAGAAAGAAAGAAAGAAAGAAAGAAAGAAAGAAAGAAAGAAAGAAAGAAAGAAAGAAAGAAAGAAAGAAAGAAAAGAAAGAGAAGTCAGAATGACAAAGCAGGCAAGGACAGATCCTTGGGGGGGGAAGACAGATACACTCATTAATTGTATTTACATTTCAAAGTCGAGTTACCTGCGGTGTTCTCAATCATACCCTACACTTACACTCCCTGACACACACCATGAATAATAAATGCACTTTGGAGGATATAGTAAGTAATCAAATAGGCTTCTTCCTCTTTTAATTTTGGGAATGATCTTAATTTGAGAGGTCAGTACAAATGGCTATTGTATGTGAAAATTTTAGGCCAGTAATTACTAATTAGGACATAAAGCTAGATGCTGGCTAAGGCACTTTCAAATAGATCAGAGATAACCTTGTAGGAGCTGAATAATTCAAACAGAATGCCTCCTCAGGTGATAGCTACCAAAAGATACTTGGAACAATTTTTAAGATTAAAAAGGGTGAGGAAGAAGGATTTGTGAAACTCTTGGCTGAATTTTCTCTGGAGAAAGAATTTTGATAACAAGTGGGGTGAGCTGTTTGCCAATTAGCAGACAATTAGAAGAAAGACACTTATCCAGTGGGCAAAAATCTTTTATGATAGAGTCACACTCATCAAACCTGTTTATGCCAAAGGAGGGTAAACAGTGCTGCACTCACAATGTCTTAGATCCAGTGATTTTGAGCTGCATTGGCTGCTGCTACCATGCCAACTTCACATGGGCTGTGTGAGACTCAATGTGACAGTGCTTAATGTGGCAAGCACAAAATGGAGGTCCCCAAGCTATGCTCATGGATCTTGGGATGGCTATGGGAAATTTCCCAGAGCTCCACAAAAGAAGTTAGGAGCACCACAGCAACCATCTGGAGAAAAATGCGAAATCTAACACTGGGAGATTTGGGACCTGCAAATCAGAAACCTCCCCAAAAAAACATTGATTTTTTTAATAATGGTGTCTGTAAATTGGATCTTCACTGGTGGATCAGATAGTGTCAAACACAGTAAGCTTTTCTGAAAGTGTCCCTTGGACAGGTGAGGCCTCAAACGACTATAAATTGAGAGTGGCAGATGCTGTAAGGAAGAGCTAAGACAAAAAGCAACAGCCTTTTTCTTAGCTTAACAGAACTTTTCCACACGGTTCCTACAAAACAGGGATATGTAGTCAGCACTGGCCAAAAAGCTGAGGGGAGGATGAGTCTGTCTGTTTTTAATGTTGTTCATGCTTCTTTTTTCCATCCTTAAAAGATTCCTAGGTAGGATCCATCTCTCCTAACTGAAGCATTGAAGTGTCAATATCTAAGACAGATGCCTAAATGAAGCCAGGAAAATTGTACCTTTCTATTCTAGAATCCAGCTCAGAACAGCAAAGAGCACAGGAGGAAAACAAATTGGGATCAAGTGCTGCTCAGGAGTACAGAGCATTTTCTCTGCTATATTCCTTGGTGCAAGGTAGTGCCTACCCTGAGGACTTCAAATGCAGACTGTGATGTAGAAATGAAGGAATGCGTTCAGTCCAGGTTTTGCTAGTGGCATCTTGATCAAAACAAGAATTTCAACTAAAAGCTTATGGCTTTATAACATTTCTGACATGCATAAATGTGAGGATTTATTAATACATGATCCTTTCTAGCAAATCTGTGTTTTTACCTTTTTTCCCCTGCATAGTCAGGGCCCTGTCCTGGAGCAGTTTCTTTTGCAAGAGTCTGAATTTACTCTGATCCCGGGAAGCCTGGAGGCAGACATTATGAGTGGAAGCTATCCCATGTGGAAACAGGTCTAACCTGTGCCTTAGGCAGAACTGAAGAAGTGGTCCTCTGCAGTTTGCTTCATTCAAAATAAAGACATTAACTCCTTGTTGAAGGCGAGAGCTGCTTTTACAGTCCCTAACAGTTGTCCAGAGATTAAAATTCCTCCCAGTTAGGCATATATTGTTCCTGTGACAGACATCTTGTTTGGGAACAGCTAGCCTGGAGCAAGTAGACCAGGGGTATCATTAGGATAGATCTAGTGATGACTCATTGCACCCAAGGGAAGAACTGGAAATAGTAAGCACCTTTCGTTTAGGGAATTCTGGAGCAAGCTAAAATCTTCGAGGAGGACTAGTCAGGTTCAGGTAAAATACCTGTATTGTTCCAGGAAAACTATACATCAGGTGTGCTTGAGGACAAGAACGGGTAGCTGTCATCAGAGGCATTCTTGTGCATTGTATGGGTTAACAGCCTGTTGAACCGCAGGAGCAGACATGATAAAGAGGCTCAGAGCTGCATAGGCGCTGCTGTTGCTGCTTTTGGCAACCTGAAGATGCACTGAAAAACAGGAAGATGCTGTTAAATCCTTTTGGCAATGGAACAAGTGTGTGAAATGAAGGGAATGGTGTCATCAGAGCTGAACGGCAGCAACATTTTGTGGCTGAGAGTTATTTTCTTCACTTGCTCAATGATGGCTCCCACATTTAGGGGGGGAAAAAGGAGCACTGCAAAGGCAGTCATTACAGATGGAGGATGCTGATTAGCCTATCTAGCTTTTCCACCTGAAAATACAAGATGTACTATGATATCTCTGATGTGAACTCCGTGGAAGGAAGCAAAGGAAATGTAATTACAGATATTGCATACAAATTAAATTTGGTCTGCATTAAGAACGTGAGATTACTGCACTCTTCCATGCTACATCTGAAAATAGGATATACATCTGCTACTGACAGGCACATAAAGACCATGCAGGGGCTTATTTCTCAGAAAACAAGTTAGATCACAAATCCACAGAAATAAGGACAGGAAGTAAAATTAGGGACAGACGTTAATAAATAATCGTCTGCAAAGCAGCCATGTTGGTTGGGATTTTTTGTTTTTCTTCCAAATATTTGCCTTACATTGAAACCTTTAGCAGTAGATTGCTTCAATTTCTCTAACTATAAAAATCAGGTAAAATCTGAACTTTGTAAAAAGCAATCTGCAGAAAAAAAGGATTAGTATTGGATGCTTATGTTAATAAATACTTTCTCAGTTGACTGGTGATCACTGGAACACTTTTCTGTGCTATGCTCATTCACTGTACAGATTTAAATGTGTTATTAAATTCTTCTGACTTCTAGTTTTATTGACAAGGAGAAAAAGCAATCCTTAAGCTTGTTTATCATATTTATATACACTTTATCCTTAAACATACATGTCAAGCTCACTTTTTTGGGGGGTCATGTGGTGACATACAGGGAGGCAAATATGTCTGCTTTCTTGACTGTGACTGCTACAAGGCAATGAAAAAGATCTCTGGACTATGACAATATCATGAGTTACTGCCTCTGCCAAGAGGGCTCTGTGCACCCAGTAATCCTCATAAAAGACATTCTGTCTCGTATGGCTGGAAGTATCATATGGACTGACAAAGTGGAACTGTAATAAAATAGTGCATCTTTCAATTGCTTACCACATTATGTTACATCAAGTGTCAGAGTACAATAAATTTTAAAATAAAAAGTTGGCATGAATGATTATATAGTAATAAATGAATAACAAAGACTTTTAATGCACACATAAAAAAATAATCCAGCAATCACCTTCCAACTGTATTTTATCTCTTTTCAAGCAACAAAACACAGCTGGCAGCTGTTTATGAAAAGGGATCAGTGTGCTAAAATATGCTCAGCCTGAAATAATAACTCTAGGAAAAAATTTCAATAGACATGTATTTTAAGAACAAAATCAAAGAAAACAAAGTCACAGAACCTGAGGGTTTCACAGCAGTCTTCTCTTCATACATACCCTTCTCCCCAAAACAAACCCAAGGCCATAAAAATTTCAGGAAAGGTTTTCAAAGGTGCTGAGCTTTCAAAAGAAAGAAAGCGTCTAATGTTCCCTGTGCATTTAAATAAGGGAATTTTCCCTAGATCTTCCACACTTCAGTCTTTTCTGTGATCATGCACCAGTTAGTGTGGTCAAAGTATGAATGAGTAATACATAGCTCAGGAATATGATGCTCTAATAGCTTAGCCAAATTCTTTTCTTTAAAACTGTGGCAATATCCCAGCCAAGCCCCACCAGGACCTGTGTGCCATCAGCTGTGCATGGTCAAGGCATGCTCACTGATGGTTGTTTGTATAGAAGAGCCTACTCTGTTTTTGCTCTGAGTTTGGCAGAATGGTCTTTGGTTTACGTGATGGTCTATTTTAAGTTGTTGTCTGACAGCTAATTCTTTCTGATGTGAAATCAGGTCAGGTAAATACACTCTGCTGCAGCCATGAAGAGTACCTGCAGCTGTAGGGAGCTGTATAGTTGCTTGCCCTAATTCTGAATAGCAGCTTCTGAAAGCCTTTGAGCACTGTGGTAACATGGGTAGCACAGGTTTAACAGCCACTTCAGAAGTTCTTGTATTTTCGAAACTCAGTTTTCAATGTAGAAAAAAGTTAGAAGCACGTTTCAGAAAGCCACATCGGGGAGGAAAAGCTGAAAAAACCCCTTTTTCATTCATTCATCTGAACACTGCAATTGCAGTAACTAACGAGCCCTTCTGGGTGCCATTGATTGCCCAAATCTAATACTGAGTCAAGTGATCTTGAGAACAGAGACCATCTCAGAGATTTTTTTTACACTGTGCATGGTGCTTTTTTCTCTCATCTGCAGGATGAGCTCCTTGCTGTCCTGAATACCTCTGAAGTCCCATCCAACTTACAACTGGTCTGGTTCAAAGCCAGCTCTTTGTGAAGTTGATTTTTGTACTCCATGCGAGCAAGGCTCACCTGAGGAGCAGGAAGGAGGTGAAGGTTTCTAAGGAACAAAGGTGTCTTGCTTTTCAAATCTTCTCTATTTTTTCTCCATTGCCCACACATATATCATTATTTGGCCTTGTACTCTCAAGATGTGAGTCATCTCTTTTATCACTCGTGTGTGCCTCTCTTCTGTTGAAAAATGGTTTATCACTAGAACAGAACAGAAAAGGTGAATAAATATCCCTTGAGGTGCTAATGAATACAGAGTATAAGGACAGGGACTGGCTCTGACATGCTGGCAGCTGGTGGTTTGCACTACAGGAATACATCATTTATCTTCCATTGTGCTACATATTGTTGCACTACCTTTATCATCTCTAACATTGTATTTTCTCTAACTCTAAAGAGTCTCTAACACACTGATGTATTTTAAAAGCACAGCAGAATTTAGAAATGTTGAAACAACTGACATCTTTCAGACTTGCAATACACAACACAACAGTCTTTTTTTTTCTCAATGAATGGCTACCACTTGGTCAGTGGCAAAGCAACCTGGAATGTTTTTAACCTCACCTAATGCTCATCGGCATCCTCAAGGGAACATTTCTGAAAGACTGACATGGCACATACATGGTCCCTACAACAACCATGCTAGTGAGCCTGCTAACCATACCCATTAAAAAAGGACTAGGATAAAACTGCCTGCCCATTTCTCCTCCTTTATTGGCAGACACCAGTAACAGAGCAGAAAAAATGAACAGTCACTATCAGCCTGGAATACATTTAAATCATCAACATAGGAATGAAAGACACTTAATTAGCATTTATCTACATCTACCATTAACAAACATATATCATGAAAACAAATAATTAGATAATTCTACTCCTGTTTGATATCCCCCCCATGCCAGCACACAAACACGCGTAACTTGGAGAACACCTCATCATTATGATGGTGAATCTCAAGCAGCCCAATTTCACTTGTGTCAGAATTGAGTTTAAATTTCACTTTCAGTTCAATAAAATTTTTTGCCTCAAAAAGGACAAATTGTCTCAGACTTTGGCAGGAATTTTCTAAATGGCAGGTTGACTCCTGCTCTCAGGCTGAGCAGCTCTGGAGTAATTCACAACGAATGTTGAGGTTGATTAGGTCTTGGTGCACAGCAGGGACTTAAGCAAAGTTTCAGCTGCATCAAATGAATGCTAAATGGGAAAGTAGAGGAAACAGTCCTGTAATAGTGCTGGAAAGGAAAGGATACATATTAAAGACAATAAAAATAAAAAGCAATGGAATTAGTGATATTTATTCAACCTTTTATTTTCCTTAGTGAAAATGCTTGGGTTAGTTTGGGCAGATATTCCTACACATACCACTTCAGGTTACAATGACAAATCTGCTTTTGCTTAAGCTGCTGAAGTGTTGAATTCCTCAGAGAAATAACAGATCTTTCAAGGAAAAATAAAAAGAAGTGCAGGATTGATGCTTTCTGGAAACATAAATATAGAAAATGCTAGCAGCTCTGTATGTTCAGCCTCTCTGTGCCTGTCAAGGTGGAGATTCAACATCAAATCCATTTTGCCTCAGAAAAAGAGACATTTTACAATTAAAAGAATAGTACAATGCAATCTAGCTGAGATAAAACATTCTCCCTGCAATAAATGATGCATTCGGAGCCTCAGTAGCAATGAGGATCAAAAGGCAAGCTTTGAAGAAATAAGGTCTTTTAACATTCAGTTATTTGACTGCTCTGCCTTTAGGTTTCACTTTCTTGAGATGAACAGAAATCAATTCCAAAAGCTCAAGTCTTCTAGCACTAGTTGAGATGTTGCCATCGAAACATTATGGCCTTTTTAATTATAAAGGCATCAAGTATCATATAAGAAATTACAGCCTATTAATATAACCTCACACTGAACAAAAATTTAGCATTTTGAAGATAAATTTGTCTAGGAAATAGAGTGTCTGCATGGGACGGTATCACGTTATCTCAAAATCACAGAATGTCGTGTGAATTGTTGCACGTGATTGGTTTTGGTCAAACCTGTCAGGCTCCAAGATCACCATGCAGCCACATGCACCTAAAGCAGATACCTCATAAAAAAAATAGTTTCTCTCTCTTTTTTGTGACATAAAGATGCTTGTTAGCTGGAGTTTTAAACTGACCAAGCTGTACTGTGCAGTATAGATGCTGTTTCAGAGATGATGGGTTAGCCGGCAGTGAGGCACAAACATCAAGGGCCTGACTGCAACTCAGCAGTGACATGAGTCTGCTTCCCTCCTCTCCAGTGGAAACAGTTCAGATCTGCTTCTCCTGCAACTCCTCTCACACTGACAAGCTGATGGCACTGCAGATGATATTTCATAGAATCTGAGAATGTTTGGGTGGGAAGGAACCTTAAGACCACCTGATTCCAATCCCCCACCACGGGCAGGGACACCTTCCATTAGATCAAGTTGCTGAAAGCCCAGTCCATCCTGGTCTTGAACTCTTTCAAGGATGGGGTATCCACAACTTCGCTGAGCAACCTTTTCTAATGCCCTATCACCATCATCATAAAACCTTTCTTCTTGTTATCTAATGTAAATTTACCGTATTTTTGTTTAAAAAGTCTTTCTCCATCCCTCTTACAAGCCCTCTTCAATCACTGAAAAACCACAATAAGGTCTTCCTGGTCCTTTAGTGTTACACTCCTAGAACAATCTTTCATCAGGAGTTCAACATATTTTAAGGTAATTTCCATCTATCCATCCATCCATAAAACAGTGGTTCAGATAATTAAAAGTGCATTTATCATAAAGACTGAATTATGGTACTTTAAAGGAGAATTAGCTTTGTCCTAGACTGCAATAAATGCAGAGGATTGTAGGTGGTGAAAACAATAACAGGGCAGAAGAAACTCATCCTGGATTAGACCAAATATCCCTCCAGCAAGAGGCTGCAGCAGTAGTCAGCATTAGATATTCAGGAAAGAAAGATGGGAAGAATAGTGATGCCTTCTCCCTTTGCCTCCTGCAACTGGCAGCCAGTGATGGATATTTTCCATCCATATTATCCATCTCCATGGATATTTTCTTGGACTCACTTGTACTTCTGGTTACTCAAATTCATATGTCAAATGAATTTTTAAATTGAATTATATATGTATTTTTAAAAATGATTCTTTATATTTTAAATCTTTCCCTGTGGTTCTGTTGCAAGAAAGCACTGAAATTTACTCTCTATTCACTAATTTAATATAATTTGTGCATTCCAGGATGCTATCTCCCTCAGGAGCAGTCTGAAGTATACACTTTTTTTAAGACACTTTTATGATGACACTCTATTTAATTAGGTAAAGAGCTGTAGTCCATTAATCTATCCTCATACATAATCAGTTTATACCTTTGAGCATTATAAGGACCTTTACTGGTTCATCTATATCTTTCTAGAGACGGAGAAAACATGAATTTCATGAAGTATTCAAGATATGGGTGCACCAGACAAATGTCTTCTACCATTCTTCTGCATTTTCATTTTTGTTCTTAATATTTGAATAATTTTTAGACCAGGTTTGAACACTGACCTGGTACTTTTCAAGGCAATAAAAATGTATCTGATAGTGACTTTATATCTCTTTCCTGAACAAGAACAGAGAGTATTACCATGCGGCACATAAAGGCACAGGCCATGACGACAGCCAGTTGAGAATGAACTTTATTAAATGTATCAAGCTTTTATATTCTTTAGCAAGCATCTAGGCATTTCCTTTATTAAGCTAACTTCCTGCCCTACGTAAGTCAGCAAGGCATCACCCAGCTCAAACAAAGGCAGTCTTTAACAACATAGTGTTCATTGTTTTAAACTGGGGCATCCTTGACTTGTGTATCTTCTTCCTTTGCTGTTATTTCCCAGAGTTCAACATTTGTTTCTTTCTCAGGCTCTTCACCACTGTGCCTGTACCTTGGGGTATTTTGTCTATGCACATAGGCTGGCATTTATCTACAAGTACTTTTCTGCAATTTTGCAACCAGTCATTAGTTACATGAGACTTTTTCTTGCAACTCTTTGCAGTCAGTAATGCTGAATAACTGTATCATCAGCGAGCTTTATCACTAGCTCACTTATTTCATTTGTAATTATAAATTGCATAGATATCTGTTGAACTGCAGCTTTTTTACAGGTGCTATACACACACACACTGAACATTAGGCATTGGGTCCTTCAACAATTTCACACTCATCTACTAGCATTTTAGCCTTCTGGCTTTTCCTTCCAATTTTTCCTAAGTTTCTTCCTTTCTGGTAGTAAACTTTTATGCAGGGATTTTTTTTAAACATTTCTGTTCCTGGCAGGTGGTTTGATTATAGTCACATTAAAGTTAGTGAGAGAATGTGGCTCTTGCACAATTACTTATTGATGTGAGCCTGATGTACCATTTCAGACTAATAACTGTTGTTTCCCTTTTGGGGGTTCTCAGATTAATCTTTCCAGGAGGCTTTGTGCCCCTGTGTACTATTTACACAACCTACATATGGAAAACTGTTGTTTCTCAATATTGTGTTTTGTGCCCCTGCTGCCCCCACAGTCTCTCTTAATAACCTGTGGCCATTTTCTCCAAGTTTATCAAAGAATTAATGTTAAATCCTTGTTATTACACTGTTCTCCTCCGTAGCTGTCTACCTACTGTTGTTTCTTCCAAAAGTTTAATCTCATGGTTTTTTTTTCAACAGAGGAATATTCAGAGTTTTTTAGCTGTTATGTAACCTTGGTAACAAAAGCTAGGAAAAAGAACTCTTAAGAGCTTTAATGAACATTATATCATTATCATACCAACCAAAACCATGCCGTGGTGGTGAGGACAAATAGAACCACATTCAATTTTTCAAACATCCAAAAAAAAAATAAATTTGCTTACGTTGAACACAGGTGCTTAACCAAAACCCCTGAAAACTCTTTGCAGCAGCAAAGCTTTGGATTAAACATTGTTATAAATCAAACACCATTTTCTTTTTAGCAATACATTCCCCTAGTATACCAAAAAGTCAATCCAAATTAGTTTTGTGTCATGTACTGCACATTCCCACTGCTTTTGTTTAAATTGAAGACTGAAAGTTTTTCCATAACCGAAAAATACATAATGCAATTTTATATTTCTAATAGAGAAGGTGAGGAGGAAAGAACATTTCAAAGATTCTTCTTTTCTTCACTTCATAGGAATATAATTAATTGCTCCTTCTCCTAATTGAATACTGTGACTAATCCTTCTGAAAGGGATTATTTAAAACAAGCAGACAATACTTGATACATTTTTGTGTCATTCAGCTGTCTTCAGAAAACAAAACTGAAAGCATCAATAACTTTTCCCTGTATTTTTTCACAAGTAATTTTCCAAATTACTATTTTAGGTCAGTGATTCGATTTAAGCCCTGTTAAACGGCAAAAAGAGATCTGTGTAATCAGAAATTGCTTTTCTCTGTCATATTTCATTATTGAAGCTAAATCCCTTTGGAGATATTTGGAAAGTATTTAAGGATCACAGAACCTTTATCTCAGAGACTCTTTTGTATATACTGTATATACACTTCAGATGTCACTTTATCTCTGTCAGCTGTAATAATAGGAACAATTTAAACTTATATAAAGGCACTGTTCTAAGCTATTATTTTATTCTGTCCATTATGGTGATATCAAAAATAAAAAGGGTAGGAAAAGTATTAATATAAAAAATAATTATTTAAAAGCATCACTGAGTAAAATTTAAACAGTGGTTCCATGAAAACATTTTTCCTATTAAATATATTATTCATAAATTATTTAGGGAGGAAAATTTGTTACACTTTTGTTTGCACTTTTGTGGTTAACATTAGCAAGTAAGGATGCTGCCATTATAAAAACCATCATAATTGTGAAATTTAATTAACTTAATAAAGTCATGATTCAGGAAGCATATGCTTTATTTTAGGCATTTGAGTAGCTACACTGGTTTCAGCAGAATTACTTCTGCATTAATTAAAGGCAATTCTGAAGTGCTTGTCACAGCAGCATAGAAATGCTAACACCTATAGCTAAAATCAGAAAAAGAGGGTTATAAAATATCATCTGGGTAGAGCAGTCCTTATCAAGTTGTCCCTCCCCCTTGCTTTGTGATATCTTCGAGGAGCCTACCCTGGATTACTTCTCCCCTCTTCCCACCTGGAGCCGTGGGGCTTTTCCTGTCCCAGTCTCACCCCCTGCAGTACCTCTGGAGTTCACTCAGCAGGCTGTCAGAGATGGCTCTGTCTGCCCTTGAGTTCCATTTAATCTTGCTTATACACTTTATATTAGTCAGTCATTACATTAAGAGGAAATAATGGAGGCAGCTGCTGCCTTTCCTTACCTCAGACATATGCTTCTAAATCCTGGGCTATGGGATTAGGCTCCCCTTCCACCTCCTTTAGGCTATTTGGCTGCAAGTTCCAAGGGAAAGACCATGATTTTCTTCATCCAATGCAAACAAGTGTTGAAGGACCAGTGCACAGCTCGGGGTAATGGAAATGCAGGTTTGAAACTCCTCCAGCTGAGGAAGGAGGTGAATTGAACTCTGCTGCTCTCTGGATGAGTGCTCTGATGACTTGGCTGTACTGGAAAGAGGCAAACCCCCAAAATCTCTGCAATAGTTTGTTAGACACCAACCCCAAAAGAGACCTTGACACTATGGATCTTTACTTGGTGAAGAAGGTTTAAATGTGGACCCAGGAGAGGTGCCTGAACAGTCTTCTGTATCTGTTCTGAATTCCTCCTTACTCAGCAGAACAATAAGCTTTTGGCAGTACAGTCTGAAACCCTCATGCTTGGGTGCCTGCTCTCAGGTAAAAGCACAAGCCTGCTGAAACCACCACGTAGAAGTTTCTCAGCCATCCCTACTTCCAGAACCACAGCTATGTTCATCTGCACCCTGAGAGAGCAGCCATACATGAGCAACTTACACAGCTCGTGAGAAGCTGTCACCTCATTTACTGACACCCAACAGCTGGTTAAGACCTTACAACCAGGTAACATCTTGTTAAGAACATGTAGGTGAAATTTAACACAGATATACTGTCAACATGACAACAGTGATGAGACCATAGATTGTGATCTAAAATAACTTATTACATTTAAAAGTGATAAGCAGGCTGCTGGTTGTTACTGTGAAAATCAAACTAAATAAAAAGCTGTATTTGGAATTTGCACCAGTTCTGTACTCCTGTAGCTTAGAGCAGCAGAGGGGACCATAAGGGGCAGAGTTCCTTTCACTGAGACATATTTTTTTTTTTAAGTAAAAAAGATCCAGAAAATGTTTAGGTTTTTGACCTGACCCCATCCTGAGATAACAGTGTCCTCCACTGCAAATAAACTTAGGATATTTTTGATAAATTGATTATAACTAGCATGAAAATATCAATACAAGGAACACAAATCTCCTGATTTAGTTGAGATAGAAACCCTTGCTGCTGGTGATAATTACCCCAATTACCCCAAAAGAAAACAATGTTATTTGATGAGTCTGGAGACAGCAACTACAGGAAAAACAGCTAAAGCCTTCAGCTCCTATGGGGCTTCTTTACATCTCTGAGGATTTGTTATTACTGACTTAGAAATAAATGTATTATTCACTTTAAATAAAACACTAACAGTGGTGAGGCCAAAGCCGAAATCAGGGCCCTGACCACAATGGATGGTATTTTGCACCTCTGACATCCACCAGGGAAGAGAGTTCACTGCTGTGAGAGGAGCTCAGCACAGCAAATGGTTACAGGACAGTCAATGGATTTTTCTCAAAAAAGGTCATGTAGCCTTTACATTACAACAGATGCAGAAAAATAGGAGTTATTCATTTACCATGTCCGTGAAAGAATTAAACACTTGACCCAAATGTGGTCCGAATTCCTCCAACCTACTCTTAAAAGCCTCTTAATATCTCAAGTAAATAATCTTTGCTGCAAGGTAAGATGATTATTTTTACTTCCCGTGTCAAATAAAGAACAGCTTTCTCTAAAAGTTGTTTATATTGTTGAAAACCATTACATTTCCTGCAGTATTTTATTTTTTTTCTCTTTCTTGACTAACCAAGCCAAATGCTGAAGTCTTCTAATAATTTGCACTTTTAAACACCAGTTATTTAAAATGTCTCCATTGCACTGATTTAATAGTGAACCGGTGGGGGAAATGAACCCAGTTTAAGAGAGATTACAAGTCAGAGTTACAATTTACTAAAAAGGTTACAATACGTATAATGATACAACCCCCCCCCCTCGTTTTAACTCAACAGCAACAGAGTATCAGCCAGCACCCTGGGACAATAACAGAACAGTGCTCGTAGCTCCTGTGCTCAGCGCCGCATAGTCCCCCTGGGTGCAAAGCAGAAGGGAAGAAAAATTGTTGATCAGGATGATCGCAGTTCTGTTGGTGTCATGATGGCAGCCTCCTCCAGAGCGGGGGTCACAGTCCTATTGAAATTCTCTTCCTCCTCTGAATCTGATGAATGGTACCCCAAGTCCCCAGACACAAAGATTATATATCCCCAGGTTCAGGTGGGAATGCCCAGTAGCTCCCCCAGGGTGGAGAGTTTTGCAATGAGTGGTTTAACTCTTTAAGTCACTGGATATTTTTGGACTTTGATGATCTGTCACTGTAACTGCCTGTTGTGCAGCTTGGTCCCTCAGCAAAGAGGACCCCTCCAGCTGGGTTTGAAGATGTTAATACCTTCTCAGAGGGGAGTTATCACAACAGAGTCATTGGGGTGAAAAGAATCACTCCTCAGTTTGTCTCTTTCCTTATCTATTGTAGCCTGAGGTGTGAGGTGTGCCCTGGGCAGCTGCTACAAATGACTCATTGTTAACAGGCCATCAGAAATTACATACAGAGTATAGAATATACAGCTTTGCTTATACCCACATAGTGATAAACTGACCCCAAAATAAATTGCCCCATATAGATTGCAAGCTTTCTAAGGCATGGTCCTCAAAAGCAGATACAATGTTCTACCTACTGTCTCAAAAGTACCAAGCACAAGAGCATGACTCATTCTTCTGACTTCCATGAATCTGCTTGGTCACCATACCCAGACAGTTGTTTACTTGATTTTGTGACAGGATGACACTTCTAGTGCATTTTTGGCCTGTGGTCCATCTTGTCTGGTCCTTATATCTCCCTTTGTTCATTGAATATTTCTTTGCTGAGGATGGTACATACCTCCCAATGTTTTCTGTATCTCTTCCTGTTGACTTCACAGAAGTCTCCATCATTGGCATGTCAAGCCCCATCTTCCAAAGGAATTCCAACTCTTCCTGCATAGGAAGCATTCACAAATTTTGCAGGATGCTCTCTAGCCGCCATCAAACCTATTAATTAAAATTTTCCATAGAAACAGAATCAGGGTAGATCCCAAAAAGATCCCTATGAAATGTGTCATGTTGAAGAGTGAACTGAACCACTGAATCATTTTGAGAATGATTTTTTCCATATTTCTAACTCCATTTACTTATTTTACTTGCGACATTGACATGAACCTCAAGATATATCATGTTTTCTCCTGCTACCCTGTTTGTTGGGATGAGTACCCTGTCAAAACCAGAAAGCATATTGCGTTGCTCCTGACAAATGCATGGCTGTTTCCCTTTACATTAGTAATCTATAGGTTTAAACAATGTAGATTTAAATAATTTATACTATTTTAATTATATTATTTAAATTATTTATTCTGTTATCCTTATATAAATCTAAGTTAGGCTGGCTTTCTCTTGATGTCCTTCCTCTCTCTTTTGAAAACAGGTATTACATTTGCTTTTCTTCCTTGCTGAAGATATACAATCTGGTAATTCACAATAGTTTGAGATTAAATTAATGATTTCTTAATGATTTGTGTGACCTAATTTACCTAAATATTCTTTAAAATATTACTTTGCTGTTTTAGTCCAAACTTCTGTCCTTTGGTTAAACTCTGCTCCCTGTTGATGTCTACAACTAAATTTTTTTAAAGACTGAAGAAAGATGCAGCTTTCCTTCCCATCTGTTATTTGCTATTCTTTTTTCTTGTTTTCCCCTTGCTTTATATACATTTATAAAACCTTGTCCCAGTTCTAATTCATGTTATGCTGCAGACATCCTGACACAGGCTCTTCACACCATGCCATTATTGATAGTCATGATTCTTGATGATTTCATTTCAATTTCTATCACATTAAAGAGTTCCTGTCATTCCAGAACTCGTTATACTCTGCTTTCCCCTGGGACAGATTGCTCGTTGTGCCTTAACTTTGCTTCTTTAAGGGAATGTAATTTTCTGACCACAGTGCCTTTTTCTTGGAAAAAGTTAAAAAACTGTTAGACTATAATCCAGATTGGTCCCTAGGAAAAATGGAATATAGGAGAACTGCAAATTAGTGATGCTATACCTAAACTCTGTGTTATGCAGAAATAACCCTGGTTGCCCAGAAATATGAAGTTTTTTATAGGATAAGAAACTATCTCATTATGGCAGGGCAATATTTTGTCCATATTAATTGGCACAGCAGTACCATGAAACTTCAGTGATATGATCTGATACTAAAACTTGGTTTCTTCTTTCTCAATGTCTTGTTGAATTTTACCATAAAGATAGAATCATATAGAACCATTCTGGGCCCTTCAGTTTAAGAAAGTTGTTGAGTTGCTGGAATGTGTTCGGAGAAGGGCAATGAGGGTGGTGAAGGGGCTGGAGCACAAGCCCTATGAGGAACGGCTGAGGGAGCTGGGGTTGTTCAGCCTGGAGAAGAGGAGGCTCAGGGGTGACCTTATCGCTGTCTGTAACTACCTGAAAGGAGGTTGTAGTCAGGCGGTGGTTGATCTCTTCTCTCAGGCTCCCAGTGACAGGACGAGAGGACACAGTCTTAGGCTGCATGAGGGAAGGTTTAGGTTGGATATTAGGAGAAACTTTTTCACAGAGAGAGTGATTTCCTATTGGAATGGGCTTCCCAGGGAGGTGGTGGAGTCACCGTCCCTGGATGTGTTTAAGGGTAGGTTGGATGGTGAATTTAGTGATATTGTTTAGATGGTTTATATGATGGATTGGTGTTGGATAGGCTGTTAGATTAGGTAAAAGGTTGGACTTGATGATCTCTACGGTCTTTTCCAACCTTATTAATTCTGTGTGTAATAGAGCAAGGAAACTCTCTCAGAGCATTTGGACTTCATTTTTTCCCCCAAGAGACTCTTTCACTTTGTAACTTTCAAGAATTATACTATTTGCAATTACACAGGCCATTTTCTCAGAGAGTCTAAATTAGAGGACTACTCACATTTTTGATCCTTAGGTTCCCCTCACTTTTTCTGTGAAATTACTACATGACTAAAGGATCACAGATTAAAGCAAAGTTAATTTTCACATATTGGTATTAAAACGAAGGAAAGCCATTTGATCCTCTTCATTCAATTTTTTCCCTCTGGACTGAAGAGTGTGATAAGATATTTCAGAAATGTAAAATAATTTTACTGACTTGAGTCCTAATAGGAGAGGGAAATACGATGTCTGCAGCTTTGCATTTGGAGGAAAGAAGTTACATATTTAAAGTAACAGAAAAAGCTTTGTCTTATCCTTTGCCCATCTCAGCGTCCAAGACCTCAGTACATACCAGAATGCATTAAAACACAGCATGATTTTTTCATATAAAGGAAAAAGTCACCTTGACAGAAGTAAAGTCATAATAAAAAAAATCATTCCTGCATTATGATTCAGAACAATTTCTTAGACAAAATGAAAACAGGAGTGCCAATCCTCTTTCCATTACTGCAAGTGGCAGAAATCCTACTTATTTCAGTAATACAGCAATGGCTTCATCATGTTAACAATAAAAAATCCATCAGTATGTGGCAAAGGGGATGATTTCTGTTGTTTGGCAATATCAAATCTCAAATAAAATTATGCTATGAGTACACAGGGAAAGTGAGTGTGATTTCTCTCTTAAGGCAGTGAAAACATTGTAGAATCAATTGCATACTCACAGTGCAAATTTGTCTCCTTGAACAGAAAGTCAAGCATTTGAAAGCAGCACATTTCAAACTTTTGCAGATGTGTCCAGATTTGTTTCTTGTTAACATAGGTTACTCCACTTATGGAACTGACAAACCCCACTTCATTAGAAATGCATACAAAATAGGTGCTAAGTTCAAGTTAAAATCATCATGTTGGGCTTCTGCCAATATTTCCTGCTTCTTATATGGTTTTAGAACACCTGCAGAAATGTCTTGCCTTTTTGAACAGTCTCCTGAAGATTGAGAACACACGCTTACCCAAACTATGGTATATATGTGCTGTACTGGTATTATACTACATATTAATATAAATCGATTCAACATATTATTTGATGCTCTACCATGTATCTCAACCAGAATTTTTAGCAATGATAAGGAAATACGATCATTACTATGGTTCATGCACTATCTGTGCAGTAAAGACTGTAAGAGAAATAACTTTGTAATTTGCAGCCATATTAAAGAACTGAATGGGTTGCAGTCCGTAACAGTTTTACCTGCTGCCCAAGTGTCCTGGATTCCTCAGTATTTTTTCTCACATGGCAGCCATGCAAACAGAGTTTTCAGCTTGCTGCAAATGGGAAGGTCTCTAGTTCTGCATCTTCAGCAGTAATCTCAGCCCATCTACTTTTCTTTAGACTGTTCACATGTACTTATGGGGCATAAACTCTTTCAAACTGGACAACTTCTGAACATTGCTACATATCCTTGTCAACAAATATGGCTTTTCCATCACTTACTTACCCTGGATTTTCAGAAAATCACAAATCACCTTAGGCCACACAATGATTCTTACTCCATCGAGGTAAAGGATGGGAAAACCCAATAGTAAGGACTGTTATCGATTCATGTTCCAGTCATGTTTCATCCAGCCATGTTTCTTAAAACATGACTGAAAATTTTTCAGATAGTGCAGCTGAGCATGGTTCCCAGCCACCATGCAATGTCATAGCAATGAGAATAATGCTAACCCAAATTTCCATCAAATGCCAAATGGACCTGGACTTGAAAAGTAAAGTCCTTCAGGGCTTAAAGGAAAGTCACACAAGATATGGAAAAGAGGCTGTGCCAAGATACTCACTAACTTTAAGAGATGTGAGATATTAACATTTCATTTTGGTTTAACGAGTCTTAGAAATCTTCATATTCCTTTGGTTGAGAAAAGGAAAATCAAGTTTGCTGAACATTGTAATTAGTTTTATTTACAGTATTGTCCAACTTGTAATCAATATAAGCTTAATATCAAACTTTCAAAAGGTGGTTGAGTAATTTCAAGACTCCTAAAGCGCAAGAACGCTAAGTGTTTAAAAGAGAATAAAGATACCATTTAGCATTTGCTTTAAAATTGGCCAAAGACAGGTAGTCCCTCCATTGTTAAGATGAAAAGGACAACTAATCAAAAAGGAGAAATCTTTCAAGAAATGAGACCTGAGGTTATTTAATTACCATTTTAAGGAGGAAATGCCACTAAAATGAACACTTCTGCTTGCTTTGTCTTCAGCTGCTTGTTCTTTGTATTATCTCCTGCTTTTGCTGAAACACCTCTCTTTAGTGAAGCAGCAGGGTTGTCTAAGAGCAACCTTTCTTTTTGCTGTGTTACTTTCCTGCTGGACCAGTGTCATGGTCATCCTTCATTAACACAAAAATGACCATGTTGGTTGCTAAACCATGAAATGTGGGAGTAAATGCAATGTTTGCAGAAATGCAGAAGGATTTAATACTGAGCTTTGAATATGCTCAGTGTTCCTAAGAAAGCTTTGTTATATCTTCTTCCTGACAGAGATAAAATTTCAAATTTCTGCCTTGTGATAAGGCACAAACAAGTCTCTCCTCTTCTGTTTTTCACAATGTAGTTTAGCTGTTCTTCGACTAGAAAAAAACTCAGCTCATATCTGTGTGACTTACCTATTTTGGAGTTTTTCACTGCATTTGCAACAATGCACATTTCTTGTGCTAATACAGATTTGTCTAGTCTACACAACCCCCAATACTTGTTTGGCCACTGAAAAAGTCTGAAACCTATTAGAGACTGCATTCCAGCCTAAAAGGTTTAGACTTTTTATATATCTGGCCTATAAGCACTGGCAACACATAGAACTTACCAACAATGACCAGGACAGCATCAAAGCACTCACTCCTGCAAGGCAGACACAAGCTATGACATACAATTTTTTAATGGCCTGCATTCAATGCTGATTCCACCAGTGGGAAACAGTAGTCCCAACCCAGCTGATGATCTTGAGAATTGATGTGAAGGTATTTGCCCTTTCCTCAGCCTGAAGAAATAAGGAGGAGGGGAAAGGAAAGGACATTCAGTATCTGTACAAAAGAAAATGTCTTCCTGACATATGCCATGATGTATACCCTTGACTGGCCTAATAGCTTGAAATTCTCTGCCCATTTTAAAGGAGATACAATTGCACTGGAATCCAGGTTATTTTTTATCATCACAGTACAATGAGCACAGACTGCTCTCTTCTGTCTAGCAGACTGTCTGCTGTGTGACAGCAGATGCTCAAGTGAGATGGCTAGAGAACATTTACCCTGGCCTTCCCACCACGGTAGGAATCAAAAATATTTCAAGTAATGATGCTACTGCAATTCTGCTTGTAATAAAATGGTAAGAGAAGGCATCTTGTAGTGGGAGCACAGCACTGAATTATTCC
Organism: Serilophus lunatus; assembly: GCA_013399895.1. Taxonomy (NCBI): domain Eukaryota; kingdom Metazoa; phylum Chordata; class Aves; order Passeriformes; family Eurylaimidae; genus Serilophus; species Serilophus lunatus. Next base: position 578,095 of record VXBA01003285.1, on the reverse strand, counting down.
TGTATATTGAAATGCTCCTAGAAAAACTAGACTACTAAGTAATTAAGTCACTATTAGGCCAAACCATTATATCCACTGTTTGCAGTTCTAACTGCTGCTAATTGCTGTCACCATGACAACAGTGGACTTTGTTTTTCTAATATCTTCATGTATTTTTCTTTTCCTAATGAACACTGCCACAAAATTCACATCTTCCCAATACCTATGTTGAAATAAAGGGAGACATTTTAGATAAGAACAATTTCAATGACAGCAGTAAAATAGATCTTACTTAAATTTTTGATAATTTCTTTGTAAAATTATCTGGATCTTAACATAAAGTGCATTTTTACAGTGGATTTTTAGTTTAAAAAACTTGCTTTCTCACTTGCATCATAAAATTAACTTAAAATCAGGCAGCTAAATGCATTGAGCTAGCATAATACCCTGTGCCTTGTGCAGGCTTTTCTTTGCATCCTGTTTATGGTTATGCTTACATCTGTATTGGCCTTGGTCAGGGCCCATATTTTATCTCCAAATAAGTTTTTTTAAAAAGAAAAATATTTTAGAGCCTTTCATATATTTAAGACCTGTATTTAGGTTACAGTCATCCCGTAGCACCTATTCTGCAATGCTGTGTAGATTCCTATCTTCAATAAAGAGCCTCCTAGCCTCATCAATCTCTTATCCCATTTGAATGGGAGATGAATCCCTGCTGAGCTGCAAATAGAATCTGCTTCCAAAGGCTTCTCTAATATTAACTGCTGATGCCCTCTCCCAGGAATGAAGGAAAGATATCCAAAAGAAAACTTGAGCTCTCTCAGTCTTTTCCATGTCTTCAGCTGAGAAGAGGTTCTTAGAAACAGTGCCAGCACCTGGCTAATATTAGACTCTTCTATTTTCCAAGGAGAAACCACAGAAAGAGAACTACATAGGAGCTCTATCTGGAAAAGAACTCCAGGACTTTTTCTGGGTTTGACTTTTGGAGGAAAGGCTCCAGCATAAACTCAGCAACAGTTACTAAATAGATTTTCTCTAATCTGGCATCAGAGGCTGATTCCCAAGGATGGAGGGGCAGAGGAGAGCCCTCCAGGCAGACTCCTGCCATGGCACCACACTGGGCAATTCTGATTTGCATAAAAATCACGTCTGGCCATGGACACCACTACAGATTGCCAGCAGTTTCCACAGGTCAAAGCCTGTGAGCCAAGCCTGATTTTAAATTACAGTGCTCACGAAGTTCGAAGTGTGTGACATTGGTAAAAATTCAATGTGCTTGTTCTTTGTGCGTGTTTTATTTGTTCATGTTGTAAACATCGGGAAATGTGCCAAGACCTGGTAGGAATATATTTTCCAGCATAGAGACTGTGGTAAACTGGGGAAAGAATACAGTAAAGTTTGAATGAGATCCAAAAAACTTACCATGATTAGTCTAACCCCTAGTATTTTTTCTCTTTCCTAAATGTTCCTATGCTATAGTGAGAAGACTACAAATATGTGTTGCTTGGAGGGATTGCAGGTTCTAAAAGCTACTTAGAAGTCTAGCCTAAACATATAGAATTGATGAGTGAATTCCCAAACCAACCAGCATGTACACACTTGTGGTGCAGTTGATTAAGCCATCACAAAGGTTTCTGTCCTGCTATTGAGATATTCTCAAACCTTTGAGGAATTAAAAACTATCACACATAGTTTCCTACGTCACTCAGGACAGTGTCATGATACTTGCTTCAAATTGGCCACACACAATAGAGGTTGTAAGAGCTTAATGATATTTCAAATTTAAAAATTATCATAGCAATGCACAACATTAGCATCCACTCATAACATCTTAATAAATTTAACTTCAATTTAGTGTGACCTACTGAACATTGGGAAAAGTCAGATTGTCATCATGTAGCTACGAATGGTGGATCAAAGTAGGAGACAAATTTGATAGTCAATCTGACAATTTTGATGGCCAGATATTGATCTGTCACAGACATTGCTTGGTAGAAAGAGAGAATGTACTTAAGACTGTCAATAGCAATGTAATAAACAATCCTCTCACCAAAACGAGCTACCTAGTTCCTGCTCTGAAATGAACTGCTGTATCTTTGGCCAGGCCTTGTACTATGTGCCACTGAGGTAAGGAGAAATTTTCTCATATACACTATGAACATGGTACCTCTCAAGTTGGCTTGTCTCATTCTGGGTCATAACTGAGGCTGGGCTAACTGTGCAACTGTCCTAGGGAAAGGAGAAAAACGAGCACTGAAACACTTTCACTAAAGTACATTTCCTTAAATTAAGCAGTATGACTTTGTTCATTTAGGAGATAGTATTTCCAAATACTATGTTGCCATTAAAGAGAAATTGCTGAGGCTTTTAAAGGAAGAAAGGGCAACTGTCCTATGTTTTGATATAATGTATTATTTTCTTATATAAATCTGAAAGGAATTTTATGACCCACAACACAATGTTTATTAATTTGCTTATATCATACTTTAGAAGCTTTTAACTTTTGCTTCATAAAGTCTTCCAGACCTCTCCAGTCCTTTGAAAAACATATTTTCTAATAAGTCATTTGTTTACAAACACATCTTTAAAAATGACAGCTGAAAAAGATGAATACCAAAAGATTCTCGGAGTCTGAAACAAAAGCTCTAAGATGTATCATTTGTCCTCTGCTTCATCCAGAAAGATCCATACCTACAGACTTCTCACTGCACAATTCACTGACACAGTATGATACTGAGAACAAAAATCTTTCCAGCTTCACAAGCATCCATTTTTTCAGCTGGATTAGTGTGATGCACAGATATTGGCAATACCCCCAGGAAAACTGTGATATTGAGAATATTGCATTCTAAGCAATTTTCAGTTCAATGTAAAATTTTGCACAGAAAAAACTGTAAAAACTGTTGAACATATACTGGCCATTCCAGGATTTCCATTAATTTATTGATTATTTAGGCTATCAAGATAGACTGGTGCCGCTCCCCTTGCATGATGCAAACAACTCTTTGCAGAATAACTTTTCTTCTGAGGCAAAGATATTGATGACAGAACCTCACCCAAGATCTCTGCACTGTGGGCTTGCCATTAATCTGACTCCTGGTACAGTCCTTATCTGGTCCTTGTTTTCAAACCCCTGCACATTTTTAATTCTATCAAATCAAAAGATTACTATTCTGCATTTTCTTAGGCAATTACGTAACAGAGAAACACTGGGGCAGACTAAGCCCAAATTCAATCCTGCAGTAACATAAAGAAACTAACTCTGGAGAAGGTTTGGTTTTGCCATTTATTAATCTGAAAAGCTGTGCCAGGATTAAATCCTGTAGCCCTTGGTGTCATCTGCCATATCCGATATTTGCTCAGCATCATTGGGAAATTGCCTAGATCAAAGTGATGACAAGTATTGAAGTGGGATGAAGAAATTCTTTGGAAGATCATCACTGTTCTTTCAGGTATATGTGTTGCTAAACACAGATAATAATAAAAAAATACAGCGTATGTGAGTTGCCCTAGTTTAGTCTCTCCTGCACAGCAATGCATATATTTTTAGTTTCTAGTGAGGTTTAAAGCCATTACCCTGCAAGCACTTACACAGGTGCTTAACTCTGTGTGTGCAAACAATACTGCTGACTGACTCCAGTGGGGATATTTGAAGCACAGAGTTCACCACATGCATTAGTGAGTACAAGACTGACTCTCTAAGGCAGAAGGATTTTTTTTTATTGTTCTTCATTATAACCCTGCTCTGCTGTAGAAGCTAGTTTTTAAAAAATGCTTTCAGAAAGACACTGGTTGAAATAGCTGAAGTGCTCTACAGGGGATCATTTCAAGAGGAAGCTGATGTACTATAAAAGATACAGGGAAAGGCAGAAGGAGGCTACAGAAGGAAAAGGAAATTGCTCTTTGGAAAAGATGCAACACCATTTCAAAGCTTTGCTCTTGCTTCATTTGACAAGGAGAAATGATAACCAGTGAATTGATGTAAGATCACAGCAGCAAAAAGCATATAGCTGTTTCTGTTTAACTCTAGGCCTACACTAGGGATAGCTCAGTTAGGCAGAGGGATAGCCTGGGATTTGCTATTAATTTGAGATACTTAACTACCAGGAGAAAAAGAAGGTGCATATGAAAGCACATGGTGAGAAAAGCCATATAGTAAGACACCTTTTCAAATTAAGGCAAAAAATGTTTAAATGCAAGAAACTCATCATTATAGTGTGTAAACCAGCGTTTCCTCTGCAAACGGAGCAAAATAGTTGTTGCAGGAGACATGATTAAATCCCACCTGGAATTATGAGAGATACAATATATTTTGTTTTAAAAGAGTGAGGTCAGTGTCTGTACTCTGAAATCTAAGAGTCCAACTCTGCAAGGCACTATTAAAATAAATTTTCCATAAAGTTCCTTTAAAAAAGTAGCCCTCTCTGGTAGAATATGGAGGGAAAGAGCTGTCAAGTTGTTTCCCAATAATGACCAGCAGTTATGCTATGGACATGTCGGCCTAGAGGAATCCAGTGAACGCCTACAGTTATCAAACCATAAACCACAAAATGCTTGACAAAGCTCCATTCAGTGCTTTTAATACAACAGACTGAAACACATATAGAGTGCACCAGAGAGAGAGAAGAGAGATGTTTGAAGGCACAGACGTTAAGATTAATAAGTAAAAAGTGTTCTGACAGTCCTAGGAAGCCGGTTACAACCCCTATCACAGAAGCAAGAAAAACCCCAAATTTAAATCAAAAAGAAAACAGGGATGCCCACCAATCTCACCTTGGGGAAAATAATTTCTGGGGAATGGATTCAGGTTCAAACATATGATTTATACATGCCAATCTGAATCTCAAAAACTTTACAGTTTCTCTGTCATCTCCAGCATATTTTCTCTAGTCACAGGGAAAGACATAAAATAACCTGGAAATCAAGCTATCCTTTGGGACAAAGAACATTTTCTGCCCAACACAAAATTGAATATTTGCTGCTGAAAATGTCACACAGTAGCATTTTACATTGCTGTTGTTTGCTTACTTGAATATCAAGGGCTTTGGGGAATGCAGGTGTTTTTTTTTTTTTTGAGCACTCTCACCCTTACCTTTATGCAAATTAAAAAAAAAAAGAAAGAAAGAAAGCAAATCTTTTCATCCAGGTTGGCTGGAAAGCAAAGTGACAAGTTATAGAGCAGCAATTCAGTCTCATTGGCTGTCACCTACTCTTAAGCTAAATTTGACACAACTTGATTGAAAGTGAAATTAAATTAGAGTTTAAAAGCCGTTAAAACTTCTGAGTTCACAAATGGTTATTAACTTCCTGAACACTGTGAAGGCTCTGTCTGTGTGGGATATGAGCCTTGTGCAGGCTATACCCAACACTTTGGGGAGCCCTGATACCTCCGAGCATTGCTCCCCAGGGGCAGTCAGAGGCAGCTGGTAGAAGGAGCTCTGGCTCCTGCATCCAGGACAGGAGCTCATCCTTTGGCTGTGGCATGCTGTGTTAATAGTGCCTTAAATTTATCTTTGGATTTAAAAATAAATTGTTTGTGACTGTTCTGTTTTGAGCTGGGATAGAGTTAATTTTCTTCCTAGTAGCTGGTAGTATGCTGTGGTTTGGATTTAGTATGACAATAATGTTGATACCATACTGATTTGTAGTTGTTCCTAAGCAGCACTCACTCTAGGTGAAGGAATTTTCAGTTTTCCATGCTCTGCCGGAGAGCAGGTGCACAAGAAGCTGTGAGGGACCATTGCCAGGACAGCAGACCTGAACTAGCCAAAGGGATATTCTGTACCGTAGAACATCATGCCCAGTATGTAAAGGTGGAGGAGTTGGCCGTTAGGGGCTGATTAGTGCTTGGGGATGGGCTGGGTATATACCATCATGCAGTGTATCACTTGTCCTTGTGTTTTATTCCCTCCTCTTTCTTTATTTCTCTCTCTCTCGTTACCACCACGACCACTACTATTACTATTAATAAAATTATTATTTTTAACATTCCAAACATTAAACTGTTCTTTTATCAACCTATGAGTTTCCTTGCTTTTACCCTTCCAGTTCTCTTCTCTCCATCCCTCTAGTGGAATAGAATGAGGGAGTGGTTAGTTGCTGGCTGAGATTTAACCAAGACAGGGAGAAAAATAGGATTTCTAATTCTAAATAGTGTCATTCTTTGGGTAACACCTAATGATGTCAGTTTAACTCAGCTTCTTTGTGGTTCAGCCTAATAGGAGGGAATATGCTGAATTGGTAATTGCTTTAGACAGGGACAGTAAAACCCTAACCCTATTCTTTCCTTTTGCCCCTGAGTGCTTGCAGCTGTGGAGGCAGCCACAGGACCTGACAGCCCAAGGCTGCACAGTGGCTCTTGCCAAACTCTTGCCAGCTCTGCCAAGGACCCTCTGGCCCATCCAACCCCTCCAGAACCTTGTGCACATGGGATATGCTATTGAAAAGCTGACAGGAGCACGCGTGACTTTCAAGATTTGAACTTTGGCCCTAATATAAAAAGTAATTTTACCAGTATTTCTGTAGTGGAGGTAAAACATGTTTAGGGAATTTGGGATTCTGGATATCTGAGTATTAAATTAGACATTAACTTACACTTTTCATACTGTTGCAATTTGATTGAATCACTATCCCTGGAGGTATTTAAAAGACATGTAGATGTGGCACTTAGGGACATGGTCTAGTGATGGACTTGGTAGTGCTGGGTTAATGGTTGGACTCAATGATCTTAAGGGTTCTTTTCCAACTTAAAAGATTTATGATTCTCTGAATATCAGTGCTAGGTTCTTGGACTTCTGCTTTTATTCTCATAGTGTCTGCACTACCCTGACCTCAATCATAATTAGTCATAAGATTACCCTCTACCTTTTCTTGTTGCCTTCATGGACAGATCTCTTCCTATGCACTAGCCCAGGCCACAGTAACACAGACTGCTGATCTCAGCCCTTTGGAGGTGCAGCACTGCAACACATCTTTTCCTAGAAACCCTTTGCAAGTCTCTAAATAAACACAGTATATGGAAGGAACAACATCCACCTCATAGCAAAGCAGAAAAGAGGCAAATTTAGAGTCTCAAAGTAACAAAAGGAAACACATTTTCTTAGTCCTACTGTGGAAAGAAAACTGACTCCACAGCATTTGAAAAACTACTGGTGGAGTGGAAGTGTCATGTCCAGAAGTTATGCTGCTGTACACTCCTCAGGTGTGTTTGTGGCACAAAATTCATGTTTTGCCCAATTCATTTGACATTCAAGGAAAATTTTTATAAACACAGGTTGGTAACGGCTATGAGTAGTAAACCAAGCTTGCATCACCATCATGGCTCACTCTTCCAGACATGGAGCTGCTACTGGAAGGGAGGCCTAAGTAATAAAATCTCCCTTGAGGATGTATCTGTGCACCCCTGAGAATGCCGATGCTACTCAGGGGGCATCACCTTAAAGGTGGCAGAAGAAAATTCCCCCAGGCAAGAAGACTGACTGCAAACTGTGTTTTTAGACACTGACAAATTTGCTTATAACAAGTGCACCCCTAGGAGATTTTATGAAATAACCTTTTAAAACTACTATCTCCTTCCATCATAGCGTTGAGACAGCCTCTCAGTAACAGCTACATGGGAAAACAAAAATAAGTATTATGACAAATCTTACTTATGGCATCAAGTATACATGTGAATCCATAAAATCATCACACTTAGTGATTTTTCTCCTATCCAAGAATAAGATATGCCTGAGAGAGTGGAATAGTAATTGGATTAAACTGGATTGAATGTCTTAGTGCTACTTATGTCATTACAATATTGATGTGATTATACAAAAGGAAAACATAAAATTGCAAGTATTAACCTGAAGTTCTTGTAAATTTAGTCCTTTCATTTTCCTGCTCGAGAGACCTTGAAAAAAAAAATATTTCTGTAAATTGCATTATGGCCAAATCCTTTCCACCAAGCCTGAGGTACTAAGAAGGGACTATATGTGGGAGAAAAAAAGAGGAAAGATTTCCAGCACTGTGCTTAAGGTTTTATGAATACAATTTCCATTAATAAAGCTAATATTTACAATCAGAATTCCAACCTTGAAGAAGTGAATTATATTCGGAAAGATAACAGTATATTAAAAAAGTCAATAGCCAATGAACTGCATTTTAATTATCAATGTTTTATTTAAAGAATTATTTAAGGGGGAGAAAATAATAAGATAAGCCTCTGGCCACTGAAGATCTGAATCATTTTATGGATGTAGATGCAGTTAGTCAGCTGAACAAAACAATACATGACACCATTTTACAGTTCAGGGACTGCTGGAAACAGAGCCATCATCTGAAATAATTTTCAATATATCACTTTCTGTTTCATGGCGAAGAAACAAACAAGAAACACACCAAAGGCAAATAACCAGTCAAGAAACTGCATATTGACCACAGCTCTATGAGCTGACAGTTGCAATAAGAATTCCTAAAAAAATTCAATTATCTATGGCATTTCAGAGAAAAATGTGGTTCCAACACTTCTTTTTCCAAAAACTCATGTAATTTCCTGAGTGCAAACAAGTACCAGGCTTCCTAATGCAAACCAGTAGCATGTGAAGAAAAGAGGTGAAACAACCTGAACATGCAGCTGTAACACTTAACACTGGAATTAACCAATCACCAGGTATTTTTCTGCAGCAGAGTATCAGACATGCCATCTTGACATAAGCAAGTCTCTTAATAAAAGCAGTCAGAATAAATTGCTTTCATGTTGCAAATCTGAAAGTCTGATACTCTGTTCAGAGTGGCTAATTATGTGCTTGAAAATGCATGTGTTTGTACTACCTTAATTCCCACACTTTCCAATTTGGGTTAATAGACATGGAAAGCTCTCTACTCTGTTCTTTTCCATCCTCACAGACCCTATAGTTAGAGTAAAGGTCTCAAATAAATATAAATTTCATAGACGAATCTGATTAGGGTATCAGTAGGCTTGCTTAGGTTTTATTGGAATTTATGATCCTTATCAGTGTTAGGTTAATGGTTGGATTGGATAATCTTAAAGGTCTTTTCCAACCTAAATGAATCTATGATTCTATTTAATAGGCAATCCAACATGAATACATATCCACAGGGAAGTTTTTCCAAGACATCACTGAAGTATCACATCTCCATAATTTCTCCTGTTGCTTTGGAGTAAAGGAGATGACTCTGTGGAATAGTGGGACAGACGGCCTGTCTAGCTCTGAGGAATCTCTGTGAAAAACATTGGCCTTCATGTAGCCCCTGGTGAACAAGATTATGGTAGAGTGTGGGTAATGCAAATAGACTTCTGAGATTTCCTACTGACATAATGTTGTCCTCTCTTATTCCTTCTTCCCATTTTGGGCTCAAGACAGTGCCAAAGTTGGATTAAAATACTAGTTGACATTGGAATAGCTCAAGCATCTTCACCAACGCAGCTGACAATGAACTAGGCAGGAAAATATTGCCAATTGCTGATATTGGTGACTTTTCCATATCTCTCTATGATGGATTTAACTTTTTTCATGTACAGGATCAGACCCTTAATTTCTTAATACTATTACATCCTTGCTCTACAGCTATAAATGCCATCTGTGCCTGGTAAGCCTTTCTCGTATGTGTCCGGCATCCCCTTACAAATCTGTGTTCTTCACATAGAAGTAATCTATAGTAGCACAGGTCATCTGCACTCTAATACTTGTCATCTGATCCCTGTTTATTTAATAAAGAGTTTGTATTTGGAAACTGCTGGCAGTAATTCAACAGTGAAGGACCGTGGATTTAAGTATTATGGATTTGTGTAAGTGGACAGAAAACCAGTCTGGTTCATGCTTTAAATGATTCTCTTGAGTCCTGGCAATTGAGCTAGGGGAAGCTCTGCTTTGTAACTTCCCTGCTTAACTTGTATCATATTCCCTCCTGAGGAAAAAAGAGCAGAAGAGATTAAACAGAAATAAATATATTTTCATTAAAACTTCAGTATTGTAAATAAGGCATCTGAATAATAAACAGGATAAAGTTGCACAATTTTAGCCAAATGGAATGGGGTACTTAATTTTATTACTGACAGCTGCAGTTTTGGCACTGTAATAGTTACTTTCTTAGCTTTTGGTTTAAGATCACTTTAGCAAGGTAGAGAAAACAAAACATTAGAGCAGGTACGGAAGCATTATCAGGCCCTGAAACAAAATAACCTGATTTCACATTTAGGTTAGACCAGCATTAAAACACCACATCCTTTCAGAAATGGCACAGCTTCCCAGCTTGGAAAAGGCATGCTGAACTACCAGGAGCGTCTCTCCCTATTCCTGCAACTTCTGCACCACTGCTTTTTCTTACACAATGTGTGCTGAGAATACAGCTCTGAAAAGGCAGCAAAAAACCAAAATGACAGAATGGCTATGAGACAGCAGGTGAGAGGGTGAAAGAAAAGAAAATTGCATGCATAAATAGAGCAACAACATCTTACGAATGCTACAAAGTTTGTGAAGAGATGGGTAATCTAATCTGTAAAAGGGCAGGGAAAGAAAAAGCAGTTGTCCAATGTATCAAAACCTCTGTTTAAAAAAAAAAAAAAGCTACTAAAATTCAGATGCTATAGAAATCCTGGAGAATATATATGTTTGAGAGTGGATGCAGTGTTGGGAGAGCTGTGCAGCAGCCCTGCCATGGGATGTACAGGTAACTGCCACAACACGCAGGGCTAGAGAGCCGGCCACTGCCCATCCAGCTGCAGCTCTGCTGAATGTGCTCAAAGTTGTTAATACTCTAAGGGGGCCAATGAGAAAGATTGGGATAGACATTTTAATACGGCCTGTTATGAGAGGAAAAGAGATAATGGTTGTAAACTAAAAGAAGAAGCTTAGCTGAAAGTAGCATACACACAGAATTACACACAGAATTAACAAGGTTGGAAAAGATTGCAGAGATCTTCAAGTCCAACCTTTACCTAGCTTAACAACCTATCCAAAACCAATCTAACATCTAAACCATCTAAACCATGTCACTTAAGTTTATCATCCAACCTATCCTTAAACACATCCAGGGACAGTGACTCCACCTCCTCCCTGGGAAGCCCATTCCAATAGGAAATCACTCTCTCTGTGGAAAAGTTTCTCCTGATATCTAACCTGAACCTCCCCTAGACACAAGACAGATTGTGCCACTTGACCCGTGGTTCAGGGACTACTCCCTCGACCTTTTTCTTTAGCATGATAAACAGAAACCTCAGGTACACACTGTACAATTGCACTGCTGAAGTTTGTAACTGACATTTCATATTGCCTGAAGTCTTCTCAGGTGGAGGGTCTGCAATGTGGATTCCAGGGAGATGAAGGCACCTCACATTTCCTTCTGGCTCCCCTCCTTTTTCTCAGACAGCCAAATATTGGATTTAAGCAGAACGGCGATGCCCACTACAGAAGCATATCAAGCAGTGCAGTATTAACATGGAAGGAGTCCACGGATGCTGTATAGTCAGTGGAAAGGCAAAGGCATTGAAAATATGGATCACATGTCTGCACAGGAAGATCTCTAGGTGATTCCATTTTTCCCCACTGACACTTAACTGTGCAGTTCTGTCGAGCCGCCTGACCCACTCTCCCTTCCTCCTTGCTCTCCTGACCTCAGAGCAGTAATGTGGAAGTCTGTTTGGTGCAGCAGTGCCACAGCTAAAAAAGAAGGATTTCATGGTAAACAACTGCAGCCTGCTGAAATACATACATTGAACCCCTTTGAAGCTGGTGAGTTTCCACAATGAATGCCAGCTGCAGCCTCCTTCCCTTGCTGGTTTTACAATGTTCAGTTAATCAAATTTACAGGGGCAGTATATACAACCTGTTCTGTTCTGTTCTGTTCTCACAGGTAGCTGTGGGATTGCAGTGGGACCTTTGATAATGCTACTTTATTTTTCCTGGGTTTAATTCTTGAGAGATCGATGGGACAGAAAAGGTAAGGGAAAAGGAGTGCAAAATAGCTTCCTGCCTCACAGAAAGGATTATGAGAATTTAAACTAAAATGTTCCAAGCAGGATTTACCAAACATCCCCTAGCTACAAGACTTCCTCTCCTGCAGCTGCTTTCAATAATAAAGCCTTAATGTCTATTGTTTTGTTCCTTACTTACAAACAATTCCAAATGGTTGATTTAATTGTGTTGAATATAAAGCTGCAATGTCTCTGTCCAGAATTGCTTCTGACAGCTACAGCAGTTGCAAGGATACAGTCTCACAGACCTCCAGAATTTAAACTGTCTGCAAAAAGCAGTTCGTGCAGCCCCTAGGTTCCTCTTGCTGGTATGAAAACAGACAAAATGATGCTCACTTTGCAATACCTTTCATCCTAAAGAAGATACAATTTTAAATACCCTTTAGAAATCCAAAGAATAGGAGCTCCTTTCTGCTACTTCATATAGCAGAGGAGTAGCAACTTGTTTGCTTTTAATTGCCTTTTTAATTTCAAAACAAAACAAACAACTCTACAACTGACTTAAGATAAAAAAAAAAAAACACAAAAAAGAAAAAAAAAATGGAAGGGTTGTGGATAAATCCTGAACTATTATCCTAAGCCAAACCAAACAAACACGATATAGTGAGAACTGGCAAGATAAAAGAGAATCTATAAAAATTTCAAAGCAGTATGGAGCCACTTGTGAGTTAAGGTTTGATCTGTGTCTTGATAATATAATGCCAGAGTAGCTCCAATGACATCAACAGAATTACTCTGGCTTTTTATCAGCATGACTGGATTCATAATCTGCCACTGAATGCATTTTTATTGAAGCCACCACTGCAGTTGCCATACTCCTCAGGTTTATAGATGTTCTAAAACCGTTGAGTGAGGGGTATTTATATCCAGGATATGAAGATAGTAAAAGATATTAGCCAAAATGCTACAGGCCAAATCTTAAGCTGGTGTAACTCTACCAATTACTGACTGGCATAAGCTGTGCGTTCAACTCTCTGTGTGTTGCTGTATATTAATTAGGACAAGACAGATCTGTAGAGTGATCTCAACTTCTTGCTGAAGTACTAAATAACATAGTGGGAGAGGTCAAAATTAAATGTGAGGTCACTGAAGACTCAGACTTGAGACTATGAATATCTCAATGGAATCCTGTCCTCTGGCATGTGACCAAGGCTAGTGTAAGGTAAAGACTCTGTTTTGCTCAGTGAGTTTGTGGGATCTTTTGCAGCTGAAACCTGGGCTTGACTGAGGCAGTCTTTTCCATTCTGGTGAGGCCCCTCTAACCCTCAGAAAAAAAAATTGACTGAATTCCAGTCCATGAAAGCCTTAATGTGTAAGAGATTTGGAACTCATGCAGAATTTATAAATCTGCTTTCTGCAGTAAAGGAGTCCTGGCCGAGGCTGCTGTTATGGAGAAGTGGTGGGGGGTGGAAGTGAAATGAGATGTCAAGGAGGATGAAGTGCAGGACAAAATGGAGGGGAGGGAACTGTGGGAAGTCAGAGCTCTGTTTTTTGCATCACAGTAGGAAGAAATAAATCCACTATTTGCTTTTTTTAAAGATGCATAAAGGACGTGGCCTACCAATAGTATATCAACTTTCAGAAATCTCTAGGTAGCCTGGAAAGAGTCAGACTCTCCAGCTACTGCCTGAATAACGCTCAAAGTCTTGATCTCATTATTTTTCTGAAAAAAAACCCATTCAAATTCAAAAATGGGATAAGTTCTACATCCTCTGTTAACTCTTCACTCTATATAGTCCTGTTTGGTTGTATCAAACAGCCATGGTCATTCATTCCGTAAAATGGACTCACTTTGGTGGCAGCTGCATTGTTCTCATGGTCCCAGTGTCACCCATTTGCCTCCTCACTTTCTACTGCAGCTAATCTCATAATCTGAGTTCACATTTTACTTTTCTTCTAACTTCTTATTTTTTCTAACAGTATTTCACCTGACACCATTTGACTCTGGAAAACTTTTTACCTCTGCTGTCTCAATCAGTTTCAACCAAAAGCAGAAGCAACAGGTTGGATGTCTGGTACTCACCACCCACAGTGGAAAAAGGCTGTCATGGTTTAGGCATCATATTTCCAATTTGATGTTCCCACTGAAACACTTCAGACCATGTACTGTTCACCCACTCCTCACTTCCCCTTCCCCTTCCCCTACAGCTGGATGGAAAAGGGAATTAGAGGCACAGAAGGTAAAAGTCGTGGGTTTAGATAAGAACGATTTACTAGAAACTGCAATGAAATAGGAAAACAAACAGTAACAACAACAATACTAATGACAGAGTGTACAAGAAACAAATGATTCACACTGACCGCTCATGCCAACAATATCAGACCTCTCCCTCTGCCACACTGCCTGTCCCAGAAGGTATCTTTTCCCCCATCCCCAGAAAGTGACCTGGGGTGGTATAGAATAATCTCTGAGTCCTAGCCATGCTCCTCCTGACTACTGCAAAAATTAACCCTGTCCTGGCCAAACCCAGGACACCATGGCATGACATTCCTCTACCACATGATATTGTATTTGCACTTTGTGTGTGTCCACTAATGCAAAAAGACGCTTTAATATCTACATGCACAGGACAATATGTTCCCGCTAAAGAGAAGGGCCAAAATCTCTCAGCCATGTTAGCAGAATATGAAGTAATTTTATGTTGACATAAACCCTAGAAAATTGTCTCCATTCCTTTCTACCCAATTCAGTGTTGTTGGCACAACTTAGCCTAAAAGACAAACAAATAAGGCCACAAAGTAATTCTTGTAAACAGACAAATGTGACGTGATCTGTAAAAAATATATTTGCTGGTGTATGAAGGTAAAAAGCTACAAGTCATCTTGCACTACAGCATCATGAACTTTAATTTTTTAAATCAAATTAATTTTGATAGTTCTGTTATACAAATCCCTAAACAAAGCCAGCTTCATAACAGAAAAGAGAGAAAAAATTAATAGAAGTTATTAGCAATTTATTTCTCATGAGTGAACTTCCTACCAACTTCCCAGTTACTTTATATAAAAAAATATGAGGAGGTGAGAAAAATACAGTCTACTGTAGGAAATACTTTCTGGAATAAATATAGTTTAAAAGTCAAAATAAAGAAGACTCTTCTGAAGCCAAAGGGAAATTTCAATGTCCCAAAGGACATAACTAATGTCCCAAGGACTATAACTAATGACAAAGAACAGTAATTCTCCTGCTTGTTCAACCTGTCCTACTCAGTGTCATTGGCCTAAGGAATGATATAGGATATAGCTAGTCAAAAGTTCAGTAACATTATATTCTGAAATTAAAGGAAAAATTGGCAAAAGAAAATATCTCATAAATTTTTTCTCCACATTTTTTCTTCATTGGAATAAGAAAAGACAACAGAATAGTGACCAGCTGGTGAATAAAGTGGCCTATATCTTCTCGTATGGCAAAATCATGAGAGAAATTAAATGTTAAAGCCTTGCTCCATGCAGGATGTCATCAATCCAAGTTTCTAAGGGAAGAGAAAACCTTTGCTGCTTAGACAAATATTAAACCTGCCTAGAATCTAAAATTTATGGCCCACATTAGAACAGTCATTTTTGCTCTTCAGAAAAATTGTCTCTTACAACAGCCCTTAGATGAAGCCAGGACAATTGAAAATGTTTATAAAAGACAGATATGTTTGAAATCATGACCTAGAAGAGCTTGATAAATCAAAAAGGCTTTTGGAATACACTCAGGAGATGAAATTCCTGGTGAACTACAGCAAGACATGAAGAAGATATTTTAGTAATAATAGAATATAGAAGTTTCAGATTTGTAAGTCATCTCAAGTGTTCTCATTTCTTTTGGAAGGACTCTGGAGAGAATGGAAATTGACCCTGTTGCAAAGAGTCTCCTGTAAGCTATTTGGATTCACTCTCATGGCTTTGGCAAATGCAACATGCTCGTGCCTTTTTGTCTCTCACTGCACAAGTGATCTTCCATGGCAAGAATGACCTTGACAGGATCAAGGTTGCATACGGGGCCGCAGACAACACTGAATAAAGCAGCTGCAGAAACAACTTTTGACGGAGACAGACCAATTTGCAGGAACATAAGTGAAAGAGATGGAACAAAGATAACTTTTTCACTCCTCGTTTTTATCTATATTATAGAAAATCCTCAATTATCTCTTAGCAGTAAAGATTCTTGGATGAATGGATTTGATTCTATCAACACAGAGCAGTAGTATGCATGTAAATCGGTGATAATTATAAGATGTTCCATCTTTCAGTATAATTCATATCATAAAATTATTTCATAGAAAGTAAAGGTGTCTTTCTTTTAATTACAAACTCTAAGTTATGCATTTGGAAAACTGAGAATTCTTAGAAGTGTAATTATTCTCTACTGACTACCAAATTTTAGAGTATCATTAACTAGAACAGATAAAATAAGATTAATTTAGATCACATTACGTCCCTAATGGCTCATAAACATTTCTGCAGGCCCCAGTTTTATCCTAGAAACAGAGCAAGTGCTGCACTGGCCGAAGCCAGAGGTGTGTCCTGCCTGGAGGTCACTTCTGATTGCAGCACATGCCTGAAATCTGAGGGGAAACCTATAGTGACACCATGACAGGGAGGGGAAGAATGTCTCTGGTCTCCTGAATTTCTGGAAGTGATAATCTATACAACTACACTACTTAGAATAAATGTGAGATTGTTCTCTCTCCTTCTCCCCATTTTGAAAAAAAACACAAATAAATACTAAAGACAGCCACACATTAAATGCCACAGAATATGTTTATTGATATGTATATTAGTATGTATTTATTATGTATGCTTTCAAAATTAAAACCAAAGCTCATTTATTTAATGTTACTCACTTTATATTAGCCATTTATTTTTTTCTCGTTGCATGTTTTTTTTCTATTTCAAAAATATTTGCTACTTTTTTACAAAACTGGGCTACTTCAATTCTATTTTATGATATACTTTTTGTTCTTGTTTCTAGCTGTTCTGTGTGACTTTTGACTGTATAGCATCTTCTGTATCTTGCTGTTCTATTCTTCCCAGGAATGTAAATGCCAGCTTTGTTAAATCTGCCATGACACCAATCCTACAAAGAAGTATTTGGGGCCCTAGTCAGATCTCATTGATGCCAATGGGAAAATAATTGTCCCCTAGATGAATCAATGTTGGTCAGGCAATAGGCTTGTCATGTCAATGAGAAAGCTATTGCCCAGCTGTTAAATTTAGAATATTTATACAAAAGTGTTGGGGGTTGAGGGGTGCTGTGGTCTCTTGGGGTTGTCAAGAGGGGCTTCGGGTCTCGGGGTGCTCTTGGGGGGGGTCCTTGGGCTTTGGGAAGGGGAGACTGTGTAAGGAGTGCCCACCTACCTTGTCTGTGTAAAATCCTGTTTTCCTTAAGGGAAGGGGCCTGGGATCTTGGTGTTTTGAATCTGCGAGGCTCTGCTGCCATGGTCGGTTCCCTACATCCTGGATCAGGGCCGGGGTTGGTGACGGTGAGACAGCGCAGCGGGTGAGGCTGGCGCTGGCTCCAAGCGGAGCTGCGGACCGAAGCGGGGACTGGCTGAGGGTGTTCCCGTCTCCCCGGTTGTGGTGGCAGTGGCGCAGGGGAGGGGGGGAGGGGGAGTGTCTCTGCGGACTGTACGAGGGTGGCGGCGGCCGGTGCCAGTCCCCATGTGATGGGGATGTGGCGGTGCGTGATGGTGCCGATTCGCGGCCAGTGGCACGTGGCCCTGGGGCTGGCAGCGCTGTGCAAGATGTGTGGTGGTCTCCCAGTCCCAGTGTGAGCAGCAGCCCCAGGAGTGCGGCCACGGGAGCACCCTGGCAGCCCCAGGGGGTCCCTCTTGCGGGGAATCCCTGGAGACGGTGTGGATGATGGCGCCTCGAGCTCTGAACACGCAGTCTCTGGTGGGAACCGCCATTGTGCCTGGAGTGAAGATGCCAAAAGAGAAGTGGAGCTCAGCACCGCTGGCCCATCAGAAGATGGCTTAGCCAGGAAGAAGACAGCGAGATTCGCGCGAGACCTAGAGTGCTTAAAAGGCCGAGCACAGAGGTCCTCCCTCTCTTCGGCTTCCTGTCCAGGGGCAAAGCACACGGCTCCTCTCCACCTGGGTCTCAGACCACACGGCATGACTCCACCCATTCCTCTTGGCACCGAAGCAAAGTCCAGCTTGATTGCAAGTAGCCACTTCCCGAAGGTGTCCTGGGAGGGGGTCCCTTTTCACTTCTTTTTGTGTTTTGTAGAAAACCTCGAGGGCCAGGAGTGACACCAGCAAAGAGGGAGGGAGAGAGACGACTTCCCTACCCCTCACCCTGTTTTCTCAGCTAGTCACCAAGCTGGGAAAGCAGTTCCCTTTTCGGTTTTGTCCCTTTTTTCTCTTTTTGTGTTTTCTGCGTGTTGAGTGTTTCTCTGTAGATTTTGGGTCCCCGTGGGCAATCCCTTCTTCCCTATTTTAAACCCCATGTAATAAACTGTTCCCCTGCTGCTAATTTTGTTCAGTTTTCTGTCATCTTTATTGTGCATGCCCCTTAGATGATAAAAAGTGGTTTAAACCATGACAAAAAGGAATTCCAACCATTTTCCCGATAACTTATTTTTCCCCTTGTCCCATCTCCTGCCCTGCACTCCTTAAATTTATCACTTCACATCATAAGCCCTTGTGTGATTCTGAAGATGATGTCTGCATGTGGTCAGATCCAAATCCTTGCAAAAGAAACCAACCAGACAAATCTCACTGTCTTGACAGTGAGACCAGGCTCAAGCTGACTCAGTTTCAGCAGCTGAAAAACCCACCAGGCCCTTTACTCTTGTGTCCTGCTTTCTGAGAACCTGGCTGATGTACAAATACAAACTAAAGAAGACATACTACTCCAAACTGCTCAAATATTTAAAATATAGGCTAAAATTTGAATGAAAATGCTTAGTTTGCCGTGTCATCCAATTACTTACCTGACGGGTTACATTTACATCTATAAATGTCATTAGCATATTTGCCTACTGGCTATATAACCTATGAATACATTTATCATTGTTTCAGCTCACAGGACAATATGTCATGAGCATCTGCTGCCCAGTATGGACAGCTTATTACTCCAGCCATTTTTTTCCTATGTATTATTCTGTTTTTAATCCATGACAAGAATTCATCTATCACTCTGTGGTTTCTAAGTTTACTCAAACTCTTGAAAAAAACTTTCATCAAGCCTTTTCAGAAGAATAGACCTATGTCCATTTGTTCTTCTTTCCACACTAGCTTGAAGGTACTTTCAAAGAACACTAACACACATGTTTTTCAGCAGCTGATGGTATTCTCTTTTTCATTTTACCACCCACACTACTCAGTAAAGTTTATGTGAGCTGTGCTTTCCCCATATGGAAAGCAGATGTTGTGGATTCCAAGTGGATGATGGTGCAGGAGGACCTGAGAGTATAGATCACAACGAGTTTACGTGTTCATCAGATAAGGTTATTTTTCATTGTGTCCCTAAGCTTAGTAGAATCCTTCCATACAGCAGAGGTGAAATGAGAGCTCCCTGGGCTCCAGCTCAGATATTTGGTTAAAATCGTTGCAACCATAATTTTTTTTTTCTTGGAAGAAATTTCCCATTTTCCTACTGTAGAACATGGACATTACTTTGAAGAAGTTCTTTCCGAGCATACATAAGCCCATCTTTTTCCACATCCTGCTCCCTTCGAATCTTGCCTCAGGTCCATCTGCTTGAGAAGGTTGATGTACAAAGGCACTGAATCAAAAGGAGGCAGCAAGGTGTTGCGGTGAGTATGAAATTACTTCCCAGCCTTATCCCTGCCTACCTTATAGGCAATATCCCTAGCAAAGGCTGGGAAATGAATACAGAATCCTTCTTGACATCACAAAATACTAGGCACTGTTTAGGTCCCTGTCTGAGTCTGCTGCTGACCCAGAATTTTTCCTCCATTTCCTTTACTACCCCATCTGCCAGAAATGCTGTGCTGTTTCTTGAATTACAGCCCAGGCCACCTTTGCGGTAGACATGAGCATACTGCTCTCTGCTGATGTGAGTTATAAAATATTTGTTCTGATGCAGTTACACAATGATAATACAGTTGCACTGGAAATTGAATAACTGAATTAACAGAGCTAGTACAGTTTTCTTTCCTTGGGCACAGCACCATGCCAAGGCAGAAACAGTCCCTGGAGCATGCTCATTCACATTTGTGTGCAAAAGACTATGGAGATGAATTGTAAGCTCTTTTGTTCGTAGCTTACCACTGCTTTGCACAACAGGGCCTCAGTCTGTGGCCCAGCATCCTAAGTGCCCTGGAAGTGCTGCTGTAACTATGCAACAACAACTACTAATGCTAGCAGGCCAAATAAAATTAATTTTAAGCTCTGATTTTATACAGTGTTATGCTACATCTATTTTAAACAGGATTTAAAAACGCCTAAATTCATACCATTCTACCAAAATCAGTTAAACGGTGCTCAGTTATCTTTTGAATACACAGGCAGGAGTCTGTGTAGGCAGGGACCAACAAACAAAAACTCTCCTTCTAGAGGATAGGGCACCTCATGTCAAGGATGATCAGTGCCAATGCTCCAAAAAGTAGTGGCACTTCACCTCTGAAATACTGCAGAAATACTCTGAAATACTTACAGGGTGCATGAACACGGCGAGGTTTTATCTTGACAAACTGACTGCATGACAGCCTCTTCACAGAAGCCTAAATTTTGTCTGAATACTGATGCTGCCATTGTGTAGACTTCACAATGCAGAGTTCTCTCACTCCCACTATCAACTCGACTACCATAAAAATTTCCTTCATTGCTGCTGCGGTCTCACATTCCAAAACTCTCCTTGCAGGAAATTACATGCATTTCAACACTGGCAACAAGCAAGGTCTGACAAATATTCTGCTGCAATGGGATTTGAAGTCTGGACTTTGAATACTTTCATCTCCAGATGATATCCTATCACAGGCTTTTTCACAGAAAGCTTTGAAATTGTGTGTCCCCCTTTGCAAAGACACAAAAAGAATCACTGAAGTGTGTGAAATTTCAATTAATATTGGTTCCCAAAAATTAAGCCAATCGAAGAAATTCAGTATATATACATATTTTCAAAAGGATGAAGATAGAAAAAATCTAAAAAGTATTTTGAAAGAGAAAGAAAACTTCCCATCTCCACAATTACATGAATGAAAATCTAAGAGTGTTAGAGTTGCTACTTTGACTTCTACAGGCAGTATGAAAACAAAATCATACAGAATAAATAGAAGCCTGGTCCTTATTATGCAATTATGAGAATTTAACCCATATAACCAAACACAAATTTTAATTTAAGAAATAATCCTTTTTGCTGCAGATTACCTTTGTTGGTGCTCTATGAATACCAAATGCCTTTATAGGGGGAACTGTTATTTACCGAAGTGGGGATAAAATGCGGATGGAATATTTGTGTTGTATTTTGCCAGTCCCAGGCTGAGAAAAATTCCCTTTAGGGTCACAGGGCTGGCTTCAGCAGTTTTCAGGCTGTTATATACTGCAAAACTACAAGAGCTTAGCAGAAGGGAGATGCAGTTCACTCTGTCCTAGCCCTTTCCTCTGCTGTTCCTGTAATTCAGAACTAATTCTAGGCAACAGAATAAAATTCAGCTCTATGATACAAATAGAAATTATTTCCATCCTTCAGAGTCTTTCTACCATTACTTTGTGTCATTATGCCTATAAAGCTCCAAGGCCGTTTCAGCTGTACCTGAACTGCCCCACAGGCACCAGTACTGCACCATGCTTACCTTATGCCTCCCTTTTATACTTCATCTATTTTCTGTGTGTGTAACAAACAGATTTCCACTTTCTATTTCATATGAACCTCATAATTTCAGTGTTCTACTTGTCTCGCTGTATCACGCACACCTCTATTCAGGTCCTAATGGGCAGAAAACACATGAAAGCACCAAATGGTAAAAGGCTCCATTATAACTGCCTATCTCATGGCAGGTCTGGATTTCTTTCCTCTAATCATACTGAGTTTCACATACATCCTGGAACACAGTACCTGTGAACCTTGTAACTGTCTGCCCTTTTGGTTTAAATCAGCCAGCATTTTAAGAAATTACTGGGGAAAGGAGTGACCAGAAGGCAAGGCAGCACAACTACATGAGCTGTGCATCCTTTGAAAACAAGAAAATGAAATCAGTAATTGGATTCTGTAATAACAGACTTTTTGGAATTTTGTCTGAATCAACCCAAAGGATTAACATTTGTGAAAACAGGGAAAGAAAAATTGAGGTCCCATTTATTTTTTCTTCCCAACTCTTCTCTCTTTACTGTAGTTCATTTCATCTCCAAGCAGGCATATATTTTAATCTGAGCTATTCCAGGAAATTCTGTAGATATTTTGGAGTTGCTGCAGATTTTCACCAAGGTAACTAAGAAGATATGTAAATATATATTTTGCCTTACTATTTTACTTGCTTTTCAGCTCTGTGCCCACTCTTTCAGTTCTTTATATCTGCACTCCTGAATAAAGTCTCCGCTTCACAAGCATATTCCCCGAAGTCCCGGTTCCTTGAAACACAGTATTTTCTTTAAAAGTAGAAATGACTTTGTGGTCTGATGCTTGAATACCTGAGGGATTTCTACTGAACTTACTGTGTGAATGTTGACAGAATCAGCAGGAGACAAATAGAAGCTTTACTCTTCTAAATAGGGTCGTGGAAATGCCACTGTATTTATAACAGAATATATAAATCCCCAAATCCCTTTGTTCATTGTTCTGCAAGAACTTGCTGAAACAAAACTCAACAAAAACTACTTGTGCAGAAGTTCTGTTAGATTACACCAACAACAGAGGAATAAATGGCTATGAAAGTCACAACCTTTTTTCCAGAATTCCTTGTTTTCCACCATACTGATATTAAAGATATTATTAAGCAGAAGACGACTTATCATACATAGGTGTATTATTAATGTTGTATTAGAGGTACTATATGGTAAGATGTGTAATAATCAGTTCACTGGACTTTGGTTGACAGAATAGCAAAAGTCACTACTTGTAAATACCTGCTATGTTTGACTCGTCATTGGCAGAGAACCTAGCAGTGAGAGATTATCTACTCACTACTTCACTAAAATATTACTTTACTAAAATACTGTAGTCTCATCTTCATTTGGAGTGCATGTGGATAGACGAGGTAAAACAGCCACATCCAACTCTATTAATTCTTCAGTAAAAAAAAAAAGCAGAAGATGCAATACTCCAGAAGACTACAGAGTAAGGATGGGGAGATAAGAGAACAGGAACAAGTGACTAAACAACTAAGATCAGATTAGGGCAGATTTATACCTCATTCTGACCCACCTCTCCTTACAAAACAGGATGAACTACTTCAGACATGTTTTGAGTTATATGTGTGCACTGTCTCTCCTGCTTCATGCTTTCCTCAATCTTTCTTCTTAGAGAGAAAAAAGATGCAGAAATTGAAAATAAATGTATGGAATTCCATTCTTTCTCAGAAAAAGGCCATGGGACAAAATGAGATATACAAGACTTTTACCACTTATCCTAAAATGATAACATGACAAAATTTGCATTTGACATCTGTGAACAAAACCAAACCTAAGGTCCAAACTCAGCTGCACACGTGCATACACAGACACAATAAAATAAGGGCAATATACAGAAACTAAGAGTCCTACTGTTCTGAGGACCGTATTATGGATGGGTAATATGACATGTCTCTTTCATCCCTTCATGGTTTGCATATATAAAAATGTCTCTATCACACTTCTGTTCCTTCAATACAAAGGAGATTGCATCAGTGTAACTGAGGTTATGTCAACATAGTATTCAAAGGCATAATTTTGGTTTGTATGGATATACCAAACTTTTAAAATAGTTGTATACTCCAAGCATTGTAGCTGAGGATAGAGTCCAAAGCATATTTTCTGACATTGTTGTCAGAAAACATAACTACTGAACTTTTATCCAGATTAGGTTAACTAATAGAACTCATTCAACTTCATTTTCTTTCCAAACCCAGGTTAAATCAGCCACAGAGATTTGTTTAAAAAACTGCATGCAACTTTTTTTGGGTCTGTTCTGACCATAATACTGTGACAACATGTCTAGTGGCATTAGTATTGCAGCCAACAGCAGTAAATAAGATGTGGTTGAGACCATGCTGGTAGTGAAACCAGCTGGGACACAACAGCCAATGGAGACAGAACAGCCTTGCAAAAGCCTCTTACCCCGTGGTACTGGATGGCTGCACTCATACTTCCTCTGAGATAGTCCCTGGCCCATGCCTACTTCTGGTCAATGTCTAGGATTTGTTTATGAGTACAAGCATGATCAAAATTGTGCCAGCACAGTTCTGAAGTGAACCACAGACCAAGGTAAAGGATTAGATCTTTGCTCACTCATGTTACTTGACTCTTAGAGCATGTTTGGGTCTACTCCAGATCTCTCAAAGACACACGGGGACAGCTTAATGGAGACCTCAGTCCAGGGACTGCCTGCAACAGGCAGTAGAGCTATAACTGCACCAGAAGTAGCTTACATCTGTCACAGCTTCAGGTCCTCAAACTCTCCTGACATTTCTCAAGGTATGCCAAGCACCTTGTTTCACACTGTGCAAACGAAACTGCAGAGCTGTAATACAGGTAGCACATTATTCCAAGCAATTCAATCTGAAAAGGAAAAGGGCCACAAAATAACAATTATGTGTTTGGGCCTCAAAATCATCACTCAAGAAGTCAGTGTACTAGGCAAAGACCTCACCCTGAGAGATGTGGATATGAGCCAGCTTGCCCCAGATTGCTATATAGAACATTCTTATTAAGCACTACGGAAGCAGCCTATGAGATGTTGCAGAGATGCAGAATAACCAACTGATTCTTCCATTTCCTATTCTACATTCATTAATTACAGCTTGAGCCTTCCCTTCCCTGCCCTAAAATGTCCTCTCTGAAACTTTCATAACAGGGACAATAAGAAGCTCAGTGTAGTGGTCTCTTCAAATCCTTTATGGACCCTCCTGTGCACTGCATATTTATAGAAGGAACCATCTGGTACTTTGGGTCAGTTTTAAAGGGGCCCTCAAATCCAAGTCTGCTGATCTGTATATACCATAAATCTCTATTTGCCCTAAAGCAGCCCAGTTTGAAACATGCTTCCAGCTCTCTCTGATTCACCTCTTGACTCTCATCCTTGAGTTTGTTCTGCTTAGGCAGAAAGTTTGGGAATTGGAAGTCAGTAAATGACTGAACCACAGACTCCATCATATTCCTCATTTCTGTCCCCAGTTCTCTTGTATCTCTCTGTTCTGTCTATATGAAGAGACCAGTTGGAAAAAGAACCCATAAATTTCCACACTGCTTCCAAGGAGGCCTCTATTTTGTGGCTAAGAGGCACAAAATATGGGCTACTCTGCTGTGCATTATGAAGTGAGATACAGATGGTGTAAGACAGCTCACGTGGTTCAGAATAATTGAGAGGGAACCTTAGGACAGACCTGACATATCAATGTAGACATATTGCACTTCCTTTGCAGATGGTGCACACCATGGCATATAGATGTACTAGATGATTTTCACTCTACAAAAGTGAAAGCTACATGCTTTCTGAATAAAAAAACCCCAAACTAACACCATCACACAGCTAAAATGAATCAATCAATAATCTTGGCACTAGTTCTATTCCTTGAGTTTGACAAGGTTCCTGACTGATCAAAAATAAAAGAAAAAAAATGCCTCTTTCTTAAATTATAAACACAAAGCTATTTCAATTGTCTGGGTACATGCAGAAGGTAGAGGATTGTTTCCCTTCCTTTTAAGTGACACTGGGAATATTCTCTTTTAATTGATTAAAGTCTGATGCTGCTATACTGCAATGACAAGCTCTGACTATATGATACTTTTTTCCCCTTCCTAAACTGTTTTCACTTTCTTGCTGCAAAATACTTCTAGCTGTCAGTTATTTCTGCATTTCAGATTTATACAGGAATATGTATAAACCAAAAGAAGAAAAATGAAAATATATTCATGCAGCTGTTTCTGCCTATCACCTTTAATCTATCATGCACTTTAAAATATGTGCTTCGCACAAAGGCAGAGAGAGATCTATTTTTGCTTTATGTGAATATAAAAGTAATTTGTTGCCATAGCAATATTTTTCCATCCAAATACTCTGAACACTACAGTTGCTTCAGGTTTTAAGCAAACTGTAACTATCCCCAAAAACCGCGTAAAATGTTATGCTTCAATGCCCTTTTCACTTCCATTATAATCACATCTTTCTGCTAGACATTATTAACAAAAAATAATTCTATTAAGATTTTTATGTCTATATAAGCCTACTCCCAGAGAACACTTTCAAAATCATTTGCTCTCATCTTGTTTAATTCAATTTGCACTAAATTTCTGTAGAATGGACTAAAAAAACCCCCAACCTCTATCCTGCGGGCCAAATTCTGAAGCCCACAGGAACAGTGAACAGATTTAGAGAAAGATGTTAATCCCCTACATGCTCTACTTTCTTAAATTCCCCTCCTCACATAGTGCTCTTAGTAGGATTCTCAGAGATGTTAGTCCTGTTCATTTCCATAGCAACCCTCTCCTCAGAGTGGAACCGTTTGTTGAAATTGTTGCGGTTCAGCCTCTGAAAACAGCAGTACCACAAAGGCTGGTACAGGAGGCTTTCCAGAGCTTGGGCTATGAATCACCACCAGAACAGCATTTTTGTTTTTTTGCTTAATTTTGACCCTGTCCTAGGAGAAGCAACTTCCGTGGGTCTGGGAGGACTTTTCATGCAAATTTGAACTATGGATTATGATATGCAAAACACAGGGCCTAGTTGAAGCTTGTTATACATTTTTATTGCAGTATTACATAATATTTAAACGAAAATAAAACAGAAATCAAATGAAACACATAATCCTTAAAATCTTAATAAAAAATCCAAACCCAGAACACACACATGCTGGCAGCTTTCCACTCTCTTCCATCTACACTGTAAGAGCAATTTCACAACGTGGGGTATTTGCGTAAATTGAGGTCGACTGCTGCAGCCCACTGACAGCGCTTCCAGGCATGATGCCACACTAAACTCCATCAAAACTCCACGCTGGCCACCTGGTGCTCATACGTCTCACAGTGTGACCAAAGCTGAATCCCTGTAAAAAAGGCATTATATGTGTGTATGTCCATTTTTCACTGTTTCCAACTGGGTAAGAGTTGTGCATATCTATCTAATCTATCTATCTAATCTATCTATCTATCTATCTATCTATCTATCTATCTATCTATCTATCTATCTATCTATCTATCTATCTATCTATCTATCTATCTATCTATCTATCATCTTTGCTACCTTGCACGTGCCAGCCTTTGACTGCTTGCTTGTCTGTTTTGCAGCACAATCCCGAGCCTGTAAAATTTTTGGGTGTATTTATGAAATAACCCCTAGGGTGCCAGCCTGGTAAGTTTTTCTATGAAGATTACAATATAAACATAACATAAACATGCTTAACCCAGACGTGCTAACATAGTATCCTATTTCTTAAAAAAATCTATTATATACTTTCTTAATCTAGATGCAAATCGTGATGATTTTTTGTATTTAAATTGTCACCATCTATTTACAGTGGACATGAAATGCAAAATAGTTTTTGTTTCCACTCTCCCACAGCCAACCTGAAATGCAGCATGCACTTATGCTTTTCCTCTGTACAGTCCTCTGTGCTGGTAGCACCTGCATGTGTGTTTTATATAGAAGCACAAAGGGAAAGGAGACAGCAGAAAGCAGCAATGTAATTGCAATCCCAAGAAAAGTGATCAGGGAGTCTTCAACAGATATTTGTGCTGTATAAACTTCCATAACATACTTGCATTAATGTGAGGTTTCATGGTCAGCTTAAGACAGACTAAATCCATATACTATTGCAAAAAGATGAGCATTCTTGCCTTCCCTTCCCTTTTGACCCAGTCTGTAAATTTCTTTCTCCCTTCTGCAAGCATTAAAGCAACACTGGGTAAGTGATCTAGCCAAAAGCACTTTTCTGCTTTTGAGTTTGGCCAGGTTACCCTTAAATAAGGCCTCTTTCCAGATCTGGCTGATCATGCAACCAGCCGTGTAAACCCCAGTGTAGGAGTGAAATTACCCCTTTCAAGGGCATCACACATAGTGAAAATGGAAGTCAGGTAATCCCTGTTGTGAAAGAGCACTCCTAACTGACTAGATTTCATATTGATAGTGTTCTCTATGGGGTAGTACACAAAATAACTATCAATCAGTATGTGTCAGACAGTTTACTGCCGCAGGAAACAACTCACCGTGAACAATGCTTCTGCAAGACAGGTGCATATTGAAATCACTATTTTATGGATAAGGAAAGAAACTGAACCACATTAACTTTTATGCATAAAGTCAAAGAGAAAATGCATAAAGCAGGAGAGATTTTTCTGCCTCTGAAGTCCTGAACGTTAACTACGAGGCTATCTTTCTTTACACATGTATATTTTTTTCATGTGTGAGTACATATGTATACACAGAGATTTATGTTACATAAATAAATGTGTCTAACACTATGAAAAATTGATTATTGTGGTCAAAACCAAACCAGCTATTTTTATAAACTCTACTAGATTAGAGGGGCAATAGAAAAAAAATAACCAAATGTACGCGAAAGAATGTTGTATAGCATTTTACGTAGTTGTCTTAATTCTTAGTAGCATAATAGTTAACTGTTTTTTACAGTTGGAGTAACCAATAGAGATGCATTCCATATTTTACACTTCTGACTTCTAAATGTGTTTTGAGATGCTTTGGTTTTCTAATAAGAAATTCAAGTAATTCTGCTTTACCAAGAAACAACAGGTATTAACAATATTACCGCAACAAAGTGGTAATTATTATTTGAGTTTTAAGTTCAACTAAATACCACATGATAAATTGTGAACATTAACTATTTTATAAATAATGGCAGATTAGTTCCAGTGCTTGTATCAACATCATAGTTTTAGAAACACCAGGAAACAATGAGCTTTATTGTACCAAATGAGATAGGTGATCAGGCATTGAACCATTTCCCTTCTGGCTGACTACTTTCTCTCCACAGTCATGCAGTTCCACAACTGGCAATGCTCTAAAAACCATGGAGATTTAGAAATGCAAATATGTATTAAATATTTGTATTAAATATTAAACATTATGGATCATTATTCCCTGGAATATCCATGTTCTTAAAACATAACAACATAGCTTCCTGATAATATCTAATGACATTTGATAGTTCATACTATAAACAGGTGTCCTGGAAGAAGAATTAGTAGAGAACACAAATAGAGGGGTACAAGAAAGTAAAATAAACATGTTTAGAGGAAGAAAGAAAATGCAAGGGCAAGTAAACAATTCCCCTGTATCAATCATGCTACTGAAACTCCCGACATGTTGCAGCACATGGTGCAGTAGGTTGCCTTCCCCAAATCACACTGCGGAGGGTTTAGGGTACCCTGAACTTAGGAGCAGAGGTGTGATGATGAATCAGCAAGCATGCAGGCTTCCTAGTCAGACTCCTCTGGAAAGAAGGACTAAGCAATTGTGAAGGTACTTGAGGGCAGATACCCAACCCTGATAGACCTCTCCAATCCATGCTTGTTTATCATGTATTAGGTCAGGGCTTTACTTCACGGGGTCAGGGATTTGTTTCTCCTTTCACACAGCAAAGCATCCATCAAAGTTGTGCAGTAAGCAGCTTCACCAGTCAGAAATAATGGGCTAAAGGAAGATTTTACTTAAAGAGGCTAAATACTGGGAAGGCTATTTTCAAAGTTGCCTAAAGGCCCTGCATGCCACCCTGACAGCCAAAGCCAGGCAGGCTGAATTAAGATCCTGTGCAAAGGAGGAAGCTTGGGTTTGGGCTGGCTTAAAAACTAGCAATTGTTGCCTGTGTCCTTGAGAATTCCGAGGAAGTGGAGCCATGGGCAGGGCAGTGTGAGGTCTGGCCAGCCACTGTCCTAAGGGACCTACACCTGGGAAGCCCCGTTCAATGGGCTCAGGAGGGACCAAACCCTCCCTGACTGATGGGGTCTCACTGCCCTGTGCCAGCGGGATCCTTGACACCTGTCTTTCTTCCCCCAGCTGGTTCTAGCCTAGGGAACTCAGCACTTCCATTTGTGGGCCTGGTGTATGCTGGAATCCAGGAGATCGGTCATGGGCCCCTAGGAGTCACAGTGCAGGGTGTGGGACCAATCCAGAGGATAGGGAATATTGCATAAAAAAATCGTCCACAGACTGGACTCGTGAGCTAAAAGAAATGGCAAATCACACATAGCTCTGTCCACCTCTGTCCTCTGATCTTTGATTCACCACTGACTTGTTGCACAAGATTGCTCTGATTCATTGAATATCTACTTAGGTTTTGTTTCTTTCCGAATAGAGATAAAGCGTTTTGCCTTCCTGTGATGTGCTTCATCTCCCATGGAGGAAAAGCAGTATATATATGAATCTTCTTATTACTTAATGTGTAAAATCAGCCAGGCAAATCGTATCCTTTTACTTCATCGTTTTGGTTTGTATTTGCACAGCACCTGGTGTAATGTGAATCCTTTTTTTGTTTTAACTAGGGCTTGCAGGCACTTGAAAGGTCTGCAGAAGTACATAGAGTTAATTATTCCCATGCATGTATGCAGGAGGAAAAATATTTTTTAGAAATAAAAGTTTAAAAAAATATTCTGCAAGACTGCATCCTCAGGCAGCCTATTTGCATCAAACCCCTCCAAAACTAACTGAAAGTAAAAGCAGAGCAAACAATATCTGAATTAAAAAAATAAACAATCCTAACAAATAGAGTGTTTGTATGAAATGCTAAAATCCTGTTGCTCCTTAGAGATTCAAGAAAACATACATAAAACATATTATTTTTAAATTTCAGCATTTGTTCAATTGATTATTTGATATCATGCAAAAACCCCTCAAGAGACAGCCAGTTAAAATTCCAATACTATATATACAAACATTTGGAGGTTTTCTGATTTAATAAGTTCAGGTGATATATTTGTATTTGAAGAAGTTAAAATAAAGCTTGATCATGCTCATTCTGCAAATACTTGCTGAGTGGTTCTCACTCATCTGAAATGAGGGTTTAGCTCCTTCCTTCCTTCCTTCCTTCCTTCCTTCCTTCCTTCCTTCCTTCCTTCCT
>VXBA01003285.1:527033-546765 GCA_013399895.1 Serilophus lunatus | reverse complement strand
CCTTTTCTCATTCTTTTCTCTCTTTATTTTTGCCAGAACTCTTCTCTGATTTCTGCTCTTTGATGTGTCATCAGAATTTACTCTTGGCAGTAATTTTTTTAGACAGACAGGGAAGACTAACCCACATGAAAAGAACAGGCTTATCAGATTTCAGTGGAACAGGACTTCTGTTTCTGATGTGCTGGATGTTCATAAGTAATAAAAAAATTATACTGAACTTACTCTTGTGAGAGGTCAGACCACTAGACC
Organism: Serilophus lunatus; assembly: GCA_013399895.1. Taxonomy (NCBI): domain Eukaryota; kingdom Metazoa; phylum Chordata; class Aves; order Passeriformes; family Eurylaimidae; genus Serilophus; species Serilophus lunatus. Next base: position 546,516 of record VXBA01003285.1, on the reverse strand, counting down.
ACTGTGCCCAGTATTTAAGAGTGACAATCTATCTCTAAGCATCACACTTCTTTTTCGACTCAACTGCACCTTGGAGAGCCTCCAAAGTTGTCCCAGTCCAGCTAAGTTAGCTAAAAGCAGGAGCTACCTCCTTTTGGATTTAGCCTGGTCTTTTTACAGGTTTAAATGTCTGCTTTAAAGGCCTGCAATTTTTTTTTTCACTCCTATTTTGCTGTATTCCACTTTTTTTCATCTTCTCACCAGTAAATAAACTTGCTACCAGAGCTTGCTTACGTATTTTCAGAAGTGTAACTTTTTGTTAAGTCTGCTAAGGTCTTTAAGAAGTGACTGCTCATTTATATGCCAACCCCACTTAAAGCACGAGGGCAAATCCTCTGGGTACGTGATCAGAGTTCATTAAATTCAGAGAATCTGTGGCTCCTAGTCACCCAGAAGTCTGCTGTACACAGCTGTCCAATGCAGCAATTCACAAATAGAACAATCTGGTAAAAAAAAAATTGATAAAACCCCCCAAACTTTAAGGATATGTCATCACACATCTTGCAAATACTTTACATTTCCTTCATATACATTATTTGACTTCACAAGTGTCAAGAAGGGAAAGTCCTGCAACGTTAGAATATGAAATTAAGTGAAGGATCCTGTAATTTCTGTACGAAGTTGTAGTCTTTTATTTTTCACTATGAACACTGTCTAGTCCATGATTATGCTTACTCTTTACTTCCTCTGGCTGTGCACTTCTGCCTTTATTCTACAAGGCACCCAATTTACCATAAATTGGATAGTAAGACAAAAAATTATTAATATATCTGTAACCTGGAACACAATTGAAGCACGGTTCAAGTATTCCACTTGCTTAGCTGGAAAAACTGTTTTCAATGGTGTATTTGTATTTTACAGCAGTGACTGAAAAACTGTAAGGGACTAGAACAAGACTGACCTTTTTTACTGATCTGGGGCTTGTTTCTACTGAAAGAAAGTGAAGGAAGACGTCACAAATTTCAGAATGATAGTTGCAAGAATATTTTATCGGTTAAGAACTGAACTCAAACCCCATTTTTTCAGTTAGGATACTCGTATCAAATTCTGATGTGTTGCTCAGAATGTCATATAAAACACCACTATGAACGTGTAGGACACTTAAAAACTGTAAACAATGGAACATTTTATCATTGTTGATCCAAGAAGCTAAAAGGAATTGAACAAAGGAACAGGAGATGCTGAGCTTGGGAATCAAATGGCTCAAAAAACTCATCTTGACATGTGCTGCAAACTGCAATTATGCCTGATGTAGCTATTTCGGCATGTTAGCATTGAAGTAATTGAAGGCATTATTTAACAAGTAACAATGGATGTGCCACTGTATTCCAGCTAATGTGCTTGTGTTAAGCTTTATCCAAAAGCCTCTATAATGAGCTAAGGAAGTAGTTATTAGTGAATTTTCCAAATTCAGTTAATTAAAGAGGGGAGAAAACTGTAAAACCTTGACTATCAAACAAATATTATAGTAAGATTTTTTATGTCATATTTTTGACAACAAGAGGAAATCTGATGATTTTATATATAACAATATTTTGTTTTTAATAAACCCCATTGATCTGGAATATGTTTATGATTTAGTATTCTAGTGATTTTAGTGATTGTCAGGGTTTGGGAAAGTCACAACAATAGTACCAGAATATCAGAGTATCAGAATAATAGCAAATCCTGGGTCCTAAAATTGCATAAAGGATTTTCTCTCTGATTTCAAAGAAGTTATGGGACATCTGAAAGGCAGAAAATTTTGCCTTTTATTATCAATTCTATCATGTATTTGGACAGTTATTCCCATAAATCCATTCCTATTTTCAGGTGCCTAATAATGGATACTATCATTATATTTTATGATAAAAGATTAGTGAACCATAAAATTTGCTGATACTGTGATTGGTGATATGTTCATAGGATAAATGAAAGGTGGCAGATATGCTAACATTTGCTAAAATGCTAGGCTAAAATTATTTATTTATCCATGTAAAAGATGATATTTAGTTGTTTATCAGTTGTTGTTTTTCAAAGTTTTACTTTTTCAGCTGAAATCTGATATAATTATTCTCAAATATGGGTAGCATTCTTAAAGAAAAACTTGTTAAATTATTTTCTAGATGGAAATAAGGGCATGAAAAGGTGAAAAAGCCCTTTTATTCAATCTTCATCTGAACAGCACTTACATTGAGATGAAAACTGCTGAAAAATTGAAATTGTCAGAGACATAGTTCTGGAATGTAAATATGCCTTCCATTGGTCTGCTGAAATATCAGATTTAAGATTATAGTGGTTTAATAACATACATTATACACAGATAGTAAATTGTATTAAATGGATAAAAGCAAACATCTTCCTTTTTTATGGCACTCTACTCCTGTGAATATATTAAATAAGTGAATATTGATTAGATGATGCCTCAGGATTCCATTAGCTATAAAGATGCAAGCATAAAAAGGTGGATTGATTTTGAGACTTAGTTGAGGATTGAAAATAAGACCAGTGAAAGTCTGTATGAATGAGGTCTAGTCTCCAGAAAATGATACAGAAAATACCCAGAGGTTGCTGCCACCATGATATGTAGCATGTAATGTTGTGCATTAATTCTATATCTAAGAAATAGCAATGCGACTAACATTTTTTCTTTAGATTTAGTAGATAGCAAAAATGGGAAATATCCCACATTTCACAATAAAGCACTCAGAAATTAGGATGTTTCGAGGTAAACTTTGTCTCTCTTAGCAAAACCTTCCATATTTTGTGTCCTACAAGAGTTTGAGATGAAAAGTCTCACTGCACTCTGCCTTTCATTGTAGAAAGTCATTTGTACGGGCATGGAGAAAGAAGGGAGTGGTGGGGATGCTGCAGGTGAATCACTGATTGATACAATCAGCATTAGAGCTGTAGACTGCACAGCACACCAGAAAGTACATCATCAAAGTCTTAGTTGTGTAGCTGGCTGGGTTTTCAAGTTAAAAAAACTGTGACATCTGTTTGCTGTGTAGGTACAGCATTTCTAGGAGGGGAAATTATGTCACAGAACTCTCTGTACACATTACACTGCGCAGAGCTCACCATGGTGACTTCTCAGTCACTGAGCAAAAACCACAGCACAAAGTCAGGGCCAGAAATGGCCTCAGTTAAAAGGGTAGAGCAATTCCTTTGTTGGATGTAGTTTTGGCATTCAGAATTTACCTCATTCCCAAGCCAGAGACCTTGCCTAAGAGGGAGGTTGGATGCAGCTATTCTGCTTGGACTTAAAGTCAGACAAATAGCATGGCCATGGCCAGAGCATGCCTGTTTGTCTCCAAGTCAAAGAACAGACCCAGTTTGTCTCCAAGTCAAAGAACAGACCCAGTTTGTCTCCAAGTCAAAGAACCGACAATCTAGCTAGCAGGTTAAAAATTCTGAATTTCAGGGGCCTTTGACGATGCCTGAAGCTTCTTATTTCCTAAGACAAGCATTTAGGGAGCCCACTATAAACATACTTACTTATACCAATGTGCTGTAGCCTGTTAGCTATATCTAGCTTAAAAGCTGGTTGGTCCTTCTTTGTGTAGAGAGTGCTCACCCTAGTACTTATCCTGATAGAATAAGCTTGTTTACCCACACCACCACACAGTTGCCTCATGCTTACTCAGTTCTTCACTGTGATCTCTAAATCCTTCTTGAAATTATTTACTCTTCAGGGTACAATTTTCAGTTCCATGCTACTTTCTTGTCTCTAGGTGTTGTAGCTTGAACTTGGTTTCTTTTAAAATGCATTTTTAATGGTCTACCTTATGGATAGATGTCTCCTGTGGCTTGTCATATTTTTTCAACATATAGAATATTGGCTATTTTCTAATACTAACATCTAAGAGGTTTCTTTCAAAATACTCTTATTAATTTACAATTTGTTACTGATCACTGTTTTCTGAAATCTGTCAAATGGTCCTGCTGCTATTGATTAGGATTTTATATCACTTACGGTATGCTTACTCCCATGGAAGCAAGGTGCCTATTTTTACCTTTATCCCCCTGAATATTTTTTTAGGTTTGCCATTCTCAAGCACATTTGCAGAAAAATAAATATCCTAAAGATAAATATGTTTCATAAAAGTAGATAGTTGTAGGAAACTATTACTAGAGTTCAAATCTCACTCTCAATAATTTCTGAATCCGTTGGGTACTTTCTGTAGTTAAAGATGACAGCATGTTTGTCATTTTGAAATACCCTGCAGCAAGAAATAATAGTCCCATGTTGATATATGCAGAGTAAACAGAAAATCTAAGTGTAATACTGTTGAACAGTCAATTAACCAAGAGAGACACAATTCCCTAGAAATTCAGGTTTTGTTAGCTCTCAGAACTACTTGTTTAATCAGTTTGTCATGTGATACTAAGGCAAATACCTCACAAACCTCTGCCACACATCCTTTATCAAACTCATAGTACAAAAAAAAGAGATTGGTTTGACAAAAATGATTTAACATCTTGAAATTCTTTTCCTGTTTTTTGCTATAGATTCAATCTTTCACCATTTTTTCTGTTATTCGGTCCAGGCTGACTCCATGCTGAAAGACCTATAAGCCAATGCACCACATTTTTTTGAACATTGACTTGACATTAGTACTGTTTTGTCTTCTCAAATTTCCTTAATTATGTGAGATTTATTAAAAATTAACTTTACTCATTTGTTCTTTAATGTCCATACCTCAGAGGCATTCAGTCAAACATCCTTCTTCTTTACTAGGGATGGGTTAGGAAGTGCTTCTTTTACTTCTTATGAAATTAGATATTTATTGGGTTCTTATGCCTTTTCTACATCATTATTTAAACATCTCCTTGATTATATGTCTTATTAATGAGACCAATGTCAAAGTGTTTCCTAAATTATTCATGGTAGTTTGTGGTGATGAAACCATGGGACAAAGCAGAAGATGAATGATTTTGTGGTTAAGATGTTCTCATACCATTAAGATATCTAGGTTTTAGTCCTACAGGCTTCCAATGTGATATTATCAAACTGAAACCCTTTCTTTGTCATACAACTCTGTGCTTCTGGAGCTGCTACTGAAGAATTTAAAACCTTGCCTGTTTTCCTTGGTCTGTTCTCTCTGCTTCCTTCATAGAAATTTAGTAAGGCTTTCTATTTTCAGCTCTCAACTTCTGTCCTTCCTAAAGGCTATCATAATCCACTGTCCTTTCATATCAAAAGACAATGAAAGATAGTCTCAGACATGCCCCAAGATCTCATACATCTTTGACCTCACTTTTTCTCCTTGCTTCTCTTCATGTCTCAGTTTATCAAACACGTGGTACAGAACCCTTGTACTGAATTACCATTGATCAGCTTTCATGTATGAGGGCCTGACCTCCCTGCGCTGAGGCCTCTCTACCCTTTCCTCCACTGAAAATTTTCCTACACAGTCTTCTGTGATCTTTGCTGTGCTGTGGACATTTCCTACATCACAGCATTCTATTCTCCTTGGCTACCATGGCCGTCTTATCCTGGAAACACCCATTTTTTTAATTTTTTAACTTTTTAGGTTTCAGTTTTTACCTGTAACTTCTCTTGTTGACATTTTATTTTTCAAATAATTTGTTAGCTAAACAAATCAAGAACTTTTAAGAGCTTAATCACACAAATTGCTATTTTATTCTGTTTCTCTGATAATCTTAATTGTACTCTTTTTACCTTCCTTGCATAGCAAATAATCAAGATGATAATTAAACTTTCTATTACCAGCCTCATGCAAGGAATAAAAAGGTTCACTGATAATCCAGTAGGTCAGATTTAATGATAATTGGAATGAGTGAGGATATCACTGCGAGCAAGGCTGGGCCCATTGGTAGCAGTGCTTGACAGCTTTTGGATGACTCCTCCTATTTCTGGACACGATTGCAACTAGGTGCATTCACAATCAGCTGTCTTAGCCAGGTGTTACTGCTAAAGATCGTCAGCAAGTTTTTATTCTTCATGGATCTAGAATGTACTTGGCCTTGAGTGCAAACGCTTGAAACTTCTTGAATTTATGTTCTATTCTTTTATGTTCTGCCAATTAGTATTCTCCAATTTTTTGATTTCAGGAAGATTTCTCTCTCCGAGAAAACTCTAATCACCATTTGAACAACAAACTAGACACTAGATCTTATACCTGCTATGGTGGTTTAAAGACAACTTATTTGCAAGTGAGGAATCTGGGAAAGTACATAATAATTGGAGTCCAGCACTGTGTGTAGACCAAATGTGGAATAAAATGCCCTGGTGTAAATATACAATTCACAGTTTGCATTTTTGCAACGTAGCCTTTTTCTCTCCCCATTCCACTTTACAAAAGGGTAATTTAGTCCAGAAGAGAAGACGATTTCAAGGAGCAATCCCAGGTTCCGAGTAGAGCTATCTTGGATCAACTACAGTCAATGAGATTCAGACATAGTAAAAAAGCTGGTATAGTAAATGACTTTAAAAAAATGGAAGACTTTCATAAGGACAGATCTGGGAGTGACTCTAGAACCCAAACAGAGGAGTACATGGACTTGAAACACATCCATAATTCCTTAAGAATCCTATCATATCCTATTCACATCTATCCTACTTATTACTACCTGTAAGTACATATAGTATAAACACAAATGTATTTGGGAATAATTTCCTGGGCTTTGGCCAATACATTTACTGCTACAAGAAACAGCATACTTCTGGTGTGTACTTAGTTTCAGTTTAGAGCAGAGAATATAAAGTGGCTTTTCAAAATTAATTTTCTGTGTCCTACTTCCACATCTCTTCTGATGTCATATGTTCAAAACGATAGACAGAAAGAAAAAAACCCTCCACATACAATTCTGCCTGTTTCTGAAACAGACTTCTGCAGTTTTTACTAAAGTTATATCATTATTTTCATTGACTGAGTAGGGTTTTTCATATGATGGATTTTTCTGAGTAGTTACATCAGCCATTGCTGGAGTTTATGCCTTTGCTATAAAATCACTGACCAGGTTTTAAGGGCATATCAGCTAGCATAATGTACAATGGTGGTAAGTGGCAAATTCTTCAGGCAGCAGCCTCATTTTGACTGCTCCCTGAAAGGGGTTCCAGAAGTCTGGTATTTCTTGCTCAGCTAATATTAGGCTTAAAATGTTCTGATTTAAGTATTCTGGGAACAGTAAAGACATGAAAGAAAAAATGAAGGATCAGTAGTTATGCCTCCATTAAGGAAAACCTGTGCTTGTAGGAAAACAGAGAAGTCTCAGGAAGGGTGAAATGTGTAAGAGACATTCTGTCAGTACCAAGTCCCCTATTAGTCATGTAGGATTAGTATTTTTTTTCCCAGTCACAAAAGGTAGTTCTTGAAATATTGCCTCAGTCATCCACTCTGGACACACCGTTGTGCTCCATGCAAACAGATTCATCTGAATATCTTAAAAAAAGGTCCTTCCCTTTCTCTGCTATAATTTTTCCACAGGCAGTAGCAAATAGGATAGAGAGTGTAATGACTAGTACAGGCATATGGGTAAATTTCAGATCCCTATTTTCCTTACTTATAGGGTCATCCACTCTTGATTATGTGTGTTTCTCTCCACAATGATTTTGAAGTTATCATTAAATAAATAAATATGATAAAGAGTATAAGAATGTAAAAATTAAGTTGCAAAACACATAAATCCTCTAGACTGCATGTGGGGATTCCTCATACAACTCTCAGATACAGATGTTGAATGAATTTGATTATGACAGTCTCCTCTGCATCTAAAAATGGAGATAAAAGGCAAGGCTGAGACTTGAAACTCAGAAACCATACTTTAACCCTCAAATAATAAGAAGAGACGTCCCTACCAATCCTGAGATAATAATAGCTCTTTCCCTGTCCATTCTTAGCATTCATACAGTACATGCATCTCATGTACAATGCATTTACAAAATAACCTAAAAATACATTATATAACAGAACATATGGAATAACTTTTTTCTTTTTTTTGTTTGTCTTTGTTTGTTTTGTTTTTAAGGAATATATTAGGAATCCAATCCCATTTAACCAATAAAGTATTACTTTATTGTAATGCTTTTCTGAGTTGCTTTTCTCATTATCACACTCTCGGACTATTGATTTTGGAGGAAGATATGATGTTCCCTGTTCTAGATCTAACCTGTCTCAGTATTGAGTGTCATAGTTTTCTGGGTATGTGTCCAGTCTAAAAAAACGTGATTCCCCATAGATACTTTCTTACAGGAGTGTTTAAACGTTTAAACTTTCCCCTGCAGTTGTATTTCAGAGTGCTACAGTCAGGATAATTTTTGTCATGGTGGTATGCAAATGCTCTGTTAGTTAATGTCTGCTATGTAAATGCTCACTAAATGTGCCCTTCATTGTATTATGGAAATTGCTTCGTGCACAACCTAAATTTCTTTTTCTAAAACCTTTAAAACTAAAGTCAGACCTCCAGAATAGCTGTTGGCACTGATACCTCATCAATAACAACAATGTCAAGAAGAAAATGAGTTACTGTTTGTCCCAGCCTTTAAATGCCAGGCTTCCTCAATATCCTAGCATTATACATTTTGTCACTGCTTCCCATATGGGTGCCAATTATACATGCTTTGCAGACCCACCATGAAATACCTTCTGCCTCTGACATTTTTGGCTCCTCCTTCTTCAGCAAAAATCCTGGCCATACTGAACCAAAGAGGTTAATTTCACTGACTGTAACTTGTGTTCCTCATCTCATCCAGAATCTACTTGCTGTAAACCATTATAGGATCTCATTGCAAACTTCCAGCTGTTGACTGGCCAGTATCAAATTTGGTATACACTTACCTGTCTGGTTTATCCTGTTCCAGCAGTGCACAGTCATCAACTTGTGCAGTAGTGCAATGACTTTCTTTTTGAACTGGGACAAGGTTTCACTGGCAGTTTCAGGAAAGTCTGGTCCTTTACCCTGGTAAAGGACTCTGGTAAAGGATCTGCTTCCACTGCTGATATCCAAAATGTGATGGTCCTATTCTCTAATTTATATCTGGAACAATTCTGTGAATCGAAAAGCTACAGCTAGTCTAGCCTCTTAGGAGGCACACCTTCTCCTATGCCATGTGAAATGAAGAGTCTTGCTCTCAAGAACACATTCATTATCTTCATTATCCTTTAGGCAGTGCTTTCTATATTGCAAAATCATTACCCCGCTGCAAACAAACAGCACAGCAATCTGATCCCAAGACACAGCCTAGCCGACAATTTTAAAACACTCCAAGCAATAACATAACATGGTGTAGCAACCTTTCCTGGAATTTATTTTTAAAAATGTTCTTTGCTTTCCATAGTTCTCTTTCCTGCAAAAAACCAAAACATAAACCAACCAACCAACCAACTAATCTCCAAAACCAACAATAAAAGAAAACTCAGAAGTGATCCAATGACAGTGAGAGTGAAAAGCCCAGATTAACTTTTATTATTGTCAGGAGCAAGTTATTATTGAATGACAACCATAACTGCACTTCTTTAGCCTCTTGACTTATTCTTGAAATTGTGTCCCAAAGGAATGTAACAGAGAGCAAGTCTGACTGCAGAGTGTGCAAACAAGCAGTTATGGGAACAGAACTCAAAGCTCAGCATAGCCCCTGAAATCAATCTGGTTGCACCAGAGTAACTGAGAGCAGATTGTACTATATGCTGCACATTGGACACCCTGTCATGAGTCAGGCAAAGGAGAAATACATAATAAACACAAAATCTAACACAACTAATTGGACCTAGCCATTTTATGTGACGAAATCTTCTGTGTTCTGCAAACAATAAACCTTAATATTAAAATATTGCAGCATTATACAAGGCATCACTGAAACTGTGCAACTGTTTGTTAAGAGCTGTTTTTATTTTGTTGCAATTAATTTGCTTTTATTTTAGCAGGAGCTAGAAGCTGCAGCAAGGGCTGAACAAAAGTTGGAATTTCCATCCACTTTGGGACGAGAAGTCAAAATATCAACATGCAGCATGGAACAAAATGTTCTGAAAAACATGCATTCAGAAACAACTGAGCATTTAATCTTTTCCCAGCTGAGAACAAAATCTGTGCGTCTCTGCAATGTTGTGCTGCCTGATGGGGTTTGGAGGCTGAATCGCCCTTTGTGTCATCCTGCCCTTGGCGAGTAAGGCGGCGGGCTCAGCCACATCTCCGGTACCACATGGCAGCTGTAGGGATGACTGTGAGAGGAATGAACACATTGTACCTGTGTAGATAGCGGCTAATCCGGGAATTAACCACAGAAGACAGATAAGGCTGAAACTACAAACCCAGTTATGAAGTACAGTGTTGTTATATATGTTGTATGTATATCTTGGCTCAAAGAAAAGCCACGGAGCAAATTTTTCCCATAGAAAATTTTTGAGAATGTTTTTCTCACAAGAAAGTGATTCTTTCTCAGAGGAGCCAGGTGGCTGTTTTACTTTTTGTCCAATACTGCCCTGATGGTATTGTGATATTAGAGGCTGCACAAAGCTAACCAGACAAGACATCATATTTTTAGACAAACTAGGTACTCGTCTCTATTTCATGAATCCATTGCTGATGCACTGTTAGGAGATATTTCTTCCTCTTGCAGTACTCTCTCTACACTAATACAATGAATAGGCTTAGGCGAGGCTAACCCTTTTTGGTTTTGCCAGCATCATCTAGCACTGTGCCTGGTCATGTTTTGAGAGCTGGCCCCAGGAAGCAGTATGAATGAGATCTCCCTGCTTTGTGTGAGAAAATACACATGTAAGGGTCCATAAACATGCAGACCTCACCACACTTTTGCCATCTGAGTCCTGTCTACAATTTATTCTATGTGCTTGTATAAACATCACCAGATGGTAAGACAAACATGCACCACGTTAGAATGGACAGCAAGTCTGGAGGACAGGAATCCATGGAGTTTTCTTTCTGCATCAGTTTTAGTCCAAATCTATTGCTCAGTTCTATTCACCAGGCAACTGCCTTACTGCTTGTGCAGGCTCATGAGAAGGGGAGGACCAGGTGCTGTTGAGCTCTGGAGGACAGGGAAATAGTGAGACTGCAATATATTGGATTGAAATACTTGTGGATCTACGGCCTGAGGTTCAGATCCATAGCAGCCATACTTAACTTCAGTTATTTACCCCATGAAGTTTATTGAGCTGTCATAGCTGGAGCCCAACCCTGCCTTTCATAAACAGAAGCAGACACATCATGTGAGCACTGACCACAGTGGAGTGACAGGCTACAATGTTCTCTATCTGGGGACTTCGCTAAATTCCTGTGGTCAGAGTGGAGGAGCCTTTTCAGAGATGACTTATGCAACAATACACAAAAGGCCTGTGGGAGAGCAGGAAGGTAGTCCAAAAAGCCTGATAACAGCACAAATGTTTTAACTGCAAGACCATATTTCTCCTCTGATAGAGGTTTACCTTATTAATGCAGTCATTTCTCTGAACAATTTATTGTTGAACCAGCTACTTGGAAATATGAAGTATTAAAGTAACAGACCGCAAAGCAGAGTGTGTGTGTATGAACTGAAAGGAGAAATTCTGGCTGAAAAATGCTTCACTAAACCTTAAACCTTCCTCTAGTGAAGATTAAAGGGTTGTTTAGAACTGCCTGCCTTGTGCTTTTGCTATCAAAAGGTACGTCAGATGTTGAAGTACAATTAAAATCCAATGGGGCCAATTTTGCAGCTAATAAAAATTTGCATAACTTGTGTTCATTGGAGTAATTTTGATTTCCAGCACCTGAGGACCTGCCTCTTAGTTTTAATTTTTTTTTTTAAGTGTTCCTCTCCTGTGGCAGAAAGGGAAGAGAGGTAGAAAGAAGTCAGTATGAAAGAGGAAAGATGTATGTCTCTAATAGACTTACAAAAGCAAAAGTGGCCATAGGGAAAATGGAAGCTTTAATCCAGACTAATACTAATAGATGAAGAAATATATGCTTTTGTTTTGTTTTGCTTGAGTGTTATTTTGGTATGTGTTTTCTTTAGTTAAGTAAAAAGGATGAAAATACCCATCAGAACTTAGTCTTGAGCAGTCTACTGAACAGGCATTTTTATCTGTATAGAAATAGATGTTTGTGAGATAGGCTCATTGAGAAACTTACAAAAGGCTTATTTCTCACTAAATGAGGCTCTTTCAGTTATCATTATGGTAGCTTAGTGCCTTCCATTTAAAAAGTAAATACAGCTCTCAGTAAATTGACCTGCACTTTAACATATGCGTCCTCCTTGGGGTCACATAAATGCAGTAAACTGTGTATGATCATGTACCTGAGGGACAGGGAGAGCATATATAGTACTTATTACGTGTGGTCCTTAATTTGTCCTGGTCCATTTATAATAAATTTCTATAGAAGAAATGCTGTCTTAATATTCATATTTTGGACATCAAGCACTTGTGAAATGATGCTTTTGTGCTACTTTGTCAGTAATTGAAGATAATATTTCATACGACCAAATGACAGCTTTATTGACTGCATTTTCTCTCCTTTCTAATATGGTTTGGTAAAACAGCTTTGATTCAGAGCACACTGATGAACTGTTATTGAGGATTTGGCATAGGTTGCACTAATTTAAAAAAATGTTTTATTAATTGTTGGCTACATAAGCGGAGCAAAAATGTGTGCTATGTAAAAATCAAAACAGATGAGCCTACCTTTGGAATCATGGGGAAGTTACTCCTCTCCAAACAATTTCCCAAGGCTTACAATGTTGGGAGATGCAGCTGCCCCGCTGCCTGGCTCTGCCCTTGTCTGGGCCAGACAGTGGGCATCCGCCTGCACAGCTACCCGGGTTGGGGATGCTTCTCCCACCCAGGCCCATCAAGCAGGGAAAGAAAGGCAAAGCAGACTAGGGGAAAGCACAGGGGTGCTTCAGAGGCCACAGCTGCTCATGAGCTTTAGTACACTTAAAGAAATTGCTGAAAACACTGAATGTGATTCACAGGACATAGGAAAATCTTCAGTGGGATTTTGTAGGCAAGCGAGGCTTATTTCTGATCATAATGATTGCTGCCTCCGATCTGCACCCACACTAGATTTATCAAAGATGTGCAGGGAGCAGGGGTGTGAGAATAAGAAAAGGAGGAAAATGGTTATTTAGAAAACAGTAAATTTCAAATCTATAATATCAGTGTAATCATTTCATCATTAAGAGAAAACCATAAATCTTTTACTAGAACCAGAGTCCTAAAACTAATCACAGACAGTAAACAAAGGGAAGTGAGAGTGAGAGGGTAAAAAAAATAAAAAAAGCAAGTCTCTACCTGCTACTACCATCTAGTGGTAAAAAAAGGAAATAAAGGATGTTTTTGCAGGAACAGTTTGTGGAAGAGAAAAGGCTGGTGAATAGAATTAAGAAATCAGAGAATTGTTATCTGGCAGCCACTTGCTCCCTTCAACTGCAAACACACACATTATCTGTGCCACCCACTCCCTGCTCCTGTCATGAAAAGAAAGCACAAAGCCAGAGACACGAATTGAAAGGATCAATTAGGGAAACATATTTATCTTGACCTCAGAATTCACATCTTTGCTTGGTATAAAGATATAAGATCTCTCCCCCTTGGCCATATTTGCATTCATGTATGTGCAATAGCTGTCAAAATAGGACTTCACTCTTCCCAGTTAACTACAAGGAAATACAAGGTCAAGTACATAAACTGAGTGTTGCTCCCCTCCTAAGAGCTGTGTGTTGTAGAGGTAGTGTGTTTAGTGTGATGGCAAAAAATAGCAGACTTTACAGCTGCGTTGCACACCCTTTTGTCTTCGAGATGTGTTCCCTTCAGTTCACAGATGAGGTGCTTCTCAAGGTGATTCACATCCCTTCACAGGCCAGTGGCAAATTCTTTCAGTTCTTCCAAACTGCCTATGTCCACATGGTAGCCTACTTTCTACCAGTGATAACCCTAATGCTTTTTAGCTGGTGGGAATTTCAACAGAAAATTCAGTAGTAGACTTTTATGTCTTCACATGTATAACGCAAAAGAATTTTACAAGTATAGTATACAAAAACCAAAATCACTATAGGCTATTCATTTTAAAGACAATGATTAGTGCACAGGAATAATTATTTTTTATACACTGTAAGACAGAAAAAAATTGTTATTGTTCCCCATTGACTTGGACTGAAGTCAGCTGCTGCTCTCCCTTATTTCAATAGGGTTCCTGATGTATATGTATGAATCTCTGCAGCTTTCTGCAATCTTCAGTAATTATTTCATTAAGGCATCAACTTCAGTGTCATCTGTAACTGGAATCATGCATACCATACCTATAGTCACCAATATGTTGCATGTCCTCAGATTGCCTCTTCCTCCTGCCTGAGCCAGAACAGCTTTCACATGTAGCTGACTGCAATAAATGCATCTATAAAATGTACCTTTTCCTTCTAGACATCTCTGAATGCAATCAAAAGTTTATGTACCTAAGATCAGAGCATATTGGTACAGTTTGGGCAAAAACGATTTCAACCTTCAATTCCATGCCTGAAACAAAGAGATCAAGTGCCAAAAGTACAATCCCTACACCTTCAATGGAAAAAAGCCCAAAACAACCAACAAATCCAAACAGGAAACAACTAACAAGAATCAACACTGAAAGGCATGCTTTATTTTACTTATTGTTTCAAACTTAGACTTGATGACTAAAGTAGGTCATGTGGTTCGGGATCTTTGGAACAAGTCTGTAACCCTGCACAGAATAAACACACCTTTCTCACAACAAGGCTTATGTTGTGAGTTCAGTTACCACAAGTCAAGGGATGTAGCAGAACGTTAGGCTGTATTACAGCATGTCAGACTATGATATAATGTTTTATGTATGTAAACATCATCTTGTGACTGTCCTGTGGCTCTGGGACAGTGACACGTGACCACCCTTCATTTTGTCTGTTGGCTGTGTTAACCTAAACAATCTTTGGACGATAAAACCAGATGAATTTGCAATAAAGAGGAGACTCCATTAGAGACTCCATTCCCTTGTACCATTTGTATATAGTCTTTCTTTCCTGGATCCTCTGATTATCAGCACCATGCACACAAGGCCAATATGTTTTGTTGGCAGTTGTGATTTCAGAGGGTCCCGATCCCTGACGTCACCAAATAGATCATTCTGTTTTAAGGGATCTCAAACACAACTGGACAACAAAGGGACACTGAAAAAAAAGGGAAAAATGTCCAGGGGAGAAATTCCCTACTGACCATTTCCTTGCAAAGAAATCAACAACTAGTTCTGGAAGAAAAACTTAAGGTAAAACATCCTGCTCTGGAAACAGCACTATAGACAGGTTGAATCTTCTTTTACACCCAGATATGACACCACTGGAAGGCTTATCAGGGGTTTATCACCATCATTTAAATAGGTTCTGGCTCTTCTATCAGTAGCATCAAACTCCACCAAGTTAGGGGAACAAGCTCTATCCCATGTCCCAGGTGGCACTCAAGTGGTTTTTTTGCAAAAAAGCTGTAGCAGTGATAATGATAAATAATTAATGATCTGTCTCTTTTATACCTCTTCGGCTGCATGTCCTACAGTCATTAATTAGAATGACGCTGTCTCATATTTATTCAAATATCTATTGCTGAGAGATTCGAGAAAGTAGAAAAATAATTATTCTTCACTGGGATGCAGTTGCATTTATAGAAACATTTGTTATATTTATAGAAATGTTATCTACTTAAACACTTACTCGTGTAAGTGTGTATGCTAAGAGATTTTGTGGTATTTATAGCTAAAGGAAATAAGGAACTTGAAATAAAAATGGCATATTTGTCTGATAATCGTTTAGTTCTGATAGAAGTTGCTTTTACCTTTTCATTTATTTAATTAATCTCTTTATATATTTATTATTTTTAAGTCTTAATTTAGATATTCTTTCACTAGCTAGATGGGTACATTTTGTATCATCCTTTGTAGTGGTAATTGTGTATTGCTCTTCTCATGAAAGACCTTGAAGTATGTTCCTCCTTCATGAGAGACTCAGAAAGTCCTTCTTTCTGACCAAAAATGTGTAGATTTGCTTTTCAGCCTTACACATATGATTAATACAAAAGGTAATGAATACTATTGAGATCCCCTAATTGTTCTGATGAGACAGTTTGCATCCTAATGACTCAATTAAAATGGACTTCTGCACTTTATTTGCAAAAATATTAAGCCTGCATGTCAGGATATATTGCTATGAAATGGCATGGTTTTTTTCCTCTGTTTTCCCCTAATGAATACATTACATATTTTTTAATTTTAGCCCGGTACAATGAGAAATAAAGTCCATAAGATCGTGTTTTCTTACTGTTCTCCTCTTTCTCTTCTCCTCCTTTGTCTCTTTTTAGCCACTTTAGGCAGAACCCTCAAAGATTACAAAGACTTAAAATTTTTTTATTTGTCAGAGACTAAGTAGAAGACACTGAAATTATTGATTCTGATTCTGAGTGAGAAAAACAAAGGACTTGATCCTGACTTAATTCTGGTTATCAGCGTCCACCCAGTCAGCCAGCATGAGCAGTCAGTGTGCCTGTAGCCCTCTCTCTTGCTTGTGTTGTCTCTCGCCTAGCCAGTGAGCCCCAAGAGATAGATGAGGAAGGGATATACGGGAAGGTGAGAGACCTGTGCTGTGGGAGCATGGGGACCATAGCAGTACTGGGAGCAATATGGGGCAACTATGAGACACTGGAGAGTCTGTGTCATACCATGGGAGTGCTTCTAGGTACATGGAGAAGCTCTTGCCCTTGAGCTTAGTAGGTGCAATGTGCCACTTGCAAGACAAATCCATGTGAAGCCAAATTTCCTTAGCTCCACCGTTCATGTACCAACTCACTTTCCTCTATGCTCAATTTATGCTCGTATTTTTCCACTTTTCCTGGCTCGTGTAGGTCACAGGGGGCTAACTACCTACTCAGTCCGTAATCTTGTCTGCAAAGAACATGCTTTTATTGTGTTCCAGAACTTCATTCATCCTTTAGGTTCCTCTCCATGTATCCTAGGTTATTTTTATAATTTCTTTCTCATGATCATAATTTTCTAATGTGAAAAGTTATTGAAGGTAAATGTATGCTGGAACTTTTTTATTACTTTCCATTTACCAAGAAGATTTTCTCCTGCATGTAAATGCTTTATGTCACCTTTAGTTTTCTTTGTGTTTATTTTAACTCCCTGTTTCTTGCTTGCTGCATAAAAGTAATTTATTACCCTCTTCTCTGTAGCTGTTAGATACTCAAGAAGTGCAATGTCATGTGCAAATTGCGTAGGTACTTTTCATTTATTCTCTGTAATCTTACTGAGGTGCAGCTTTCTGAAAACTTTAACCAAACATGCATAGAAAAAGGGGGTGGATAGAGTTGCCCTAATAAATTTCCTTCTCTTCTTTCTCTTGCTCTTAAAAATTACCTCATGCTATATAATAACTGTTACTATGAGGTGATAAGTGGTACTTTAGCCCCAGATTGATGAGCTTCATGTGCCAATTACTTGGTGGAATTTCATTGCCTATGGTATGCAGGTCAGGTTAGATGATTCTTCTGGCATTAAAATTTATGAACCTATAAATTTCTGTTTCTCACTTGTTCTTGTAATGCTTCCTAACATTTCCAATGAGTAACAGCCTTCTCATCTATCAAATATCCAAAGCTGAGGTAAATTATCCTGCATGACCTTCAATACTTTTCTTCCATTTTAGGTCCAGTTTTCCAGATGTTGTGTCCCTAAAGCTCTAAGTAGGTTACGAATTATGAGTGCCTAGGGATGCCAGGATGAGCATTTGATAAACTGCTTTAGTGTGAAAAATCAGGTGGCTTCTCATAACCATAGGTTTCTTGCCATGTAAAATCCTTTTTGACTAACTAGCTTGCAGGAGCGAGATATTTATAACTCACAGGAAACTTTTTGTGTGTGTGTGTGTATGCGTGTTTACGTTATGCTGATAGAAACTTCTACTAATATGTTTAGGAATATATTATATTTGGTTTTAACCCACCCCCTCTCTGTAGCTCTAGCTTTCTCCTGCTACCCAGGGTTTCTCTGACCCTGTATTTGGACTCAAGCCTCAGTTCTGATGCAGAGCAGCTGCATAACCTCTACGCAGATAGCTCAGAAAAAGATGTGAGAAAGTGTATGGAGACAAGAAAGGCACAATTACAGGCAAAAGTAGGATTTTTGAGATAAAATCAGAAGTAGCTGGCACATTCAAGAAGGGAATCATCAGTGTGAAAGTTACAAAAAAGTAAAGGAAAAACTTCAAGAGGGTGACGATATTAGTTGGGGCTGCTAGTTGTGAAGCATCAGCTCTAGGTAAAATGGTCAGTGCCATCAGGAGTAGGTGGACATGGATAACTCTGGACCTGGTCTGTGGCACTGCAGAGGCCAGCCCAAATCCTACCCATCTGTACCTGCTGGGCCAGCCAAAGCACTTGGGGCACTTCATTAGGGGTGGGGAGCACATCTGTGCTTAGCCTTACAGCTGATTATATACTGCCCACCTGCTTCTCTCTGCTTGTCATTGAATAATTGCTCTATGCTTGTAAGTTGTTTTTTTCATCTTGTTTGTGTAATCCCTTGTACCAGGGCAAGGGTGCTGGAACAAATGTACTCAGGAGAGGATCAGTGAAAAGTTGCTTAAATAATAAGTTCAAAACTCTCAAGTACTTTGCAATATTTACATTTCTTCTAATGTTAATTACCATTTTCAAGTCTTCATTCTAATTTTCCCTTTTGTCATTATCTTAATAAATGCTCCTGTCTCTTCTTTTTTTCTGCTTTTTATTGTGTGTATTGTATCACTAATTTGAAACTGTTTATAATTATTTGTTTTTTTCCTCAGGAATTCCTGCAATGTCCTATACTAACAGCGTTAAGCTAGAAGCAGGTTTAACATGTAGATTTGCAACCGCCTGTTGCAACATTAGCTGAAATCTTTACAAAACCCTATATGTTGTCAGTGGAAAAGGTGGGTATTGTTTTTTCCTGTGGCCAAGATTTGGTAGCAGCGGGGGGGCTGAGGGGGAGGGTTCTTCAAGAAGCTGCTGGAAGTTTCCCCCATGTCCAGCAGAGCCAGTGCCAGCCGGCTCCAGGCTGGGCCTGCTGCTGACCAAGGCCAGGGCAATCAATAGTTGAAGGAACGCCTCTGTGATAACATATTTAAGAAGGAAGGGAAAAAAAGTTAGTTTAGATGAAGATGGCTGCTGGAGAAGAGCAGAGTGAGACCTTGTGAACAACACTGCAGACACCAAGGTCAGTGGAGAAGGAGGGGCAGGAGATGCTCCTGGCGCCGGAGCTGAGATCCAGCTGCAGCCCATGGGGAAGACCATGGGGAAGCAGCTGTGCCCCTGCAGCCCATGGAGGACCACAGGAGTGCAGAGATCCACCTGTAGCCCGTGGAGGAGCCACGCCGGAGCAGGTGGATGCTGGGGAAGGCTGTAGGTCCTGGGAGGCCCATGTTGGAGCTGGGTCCTGGCAGGGGACTGTAGCCTGTGGGGAGAGGAGCCCA
>VXBA01003285.1:449691-526930 GCA_013399895.1 Serilophus lunatus | reverse complement strand
TGGAAGGACTCCTCCCTAAGCAGTGGCTGGGAAAAACCCTAACGCCTCCCTGTCTCCCAGCACCGCTGGAGGAGAGGAGGTTGCACATGAAGGAGGAGGGAGTGGGCGGAAAGGTGTCTCTTATTGTTTCTCACTCTTAAGTTCTGATCTTGCTAGCAATAAATTTAACTAGTATCCCTACATGGAGTCTTGTTTTGCCTGCGACAGTGATTAGTCACCAATCTTTTATGGTATTTATCTCAACTGGTGAAGCCCTTTGTTATATTTTCTCTTCTCTGTTGTTTGCAGGGGGGAGTGAGAGAGGGGCTGTGTGGGCCCCTGGCATTGAGCCTGGGTTAAACCACTACAAGGTGTTTGGACTATAAGGCTAGATCCTGGAAGATTACAGACGTGAGTCTAAGTCATGGCAAGCACAAATCCAACTTGAAGTTACTCCAGTTAGGCAGCTTAAGATTCCCCAGAAGGGTGGAATGAGAGTATCTGCCAGTGAAAAAACCCTATAGGAAATCAGATGTGCGCGCTTTGCAGCCTGCCCAACAATAGTAGGTGCTCCTAAAGACCCCTTTATTATGGCCTGGAAGAAATTAAAGCTTCAAAATCACTAAGAAAAGCTGTGTGAGAGGACTGAATTAAGGAGTTTTGGGTTCTTTCTGAGTGGCACTCAGGCCCACATCACTTGGAGAGACCAAGCTACATTTGCTATAAGGTGCAACACTCCATAACTGGTCAAGAGACCAGAAGACAGGAGAGCAACCTCAGCATCAGAACTGTCTTAGCAAAATGAATTTTCTAATGAGTGATTGGTATAGGAATTTCAAAGGGTGGAAACACAATGAAGGAAACAAAGAAGCGTAAGAGGCAGATCCTAAAATAGGACTAAGTCAAAAACCACATTTCTTCCAAATTTGTGGGAGACAAGATTGAAAAACACCTTCATGGTATATCTAATACATATTAGGATAAATCAGCTTTGTTAAATGAAAATCATATGGTGTCTGATGGATGAGAGCTGTTGTAATAATTTATAAAAACAGACCTTCACAACCATCAAAATAAAGACAAAGAAGGCAAAGAGAGACAAGTTTTTCTCATTATACTGGGAGAAAAATTGCAGCTAGAGAAATAAGAACATGTTTATGTGGGAACATGGGTTATTAGCTTTTGATAAAATTTCATTGTTGAATCAGACACTCTATTATTTGCTAATGAAAGATCATTTTTAGCAAATATTTTTATTATTATATATGTGCATCATTGCAGCATTTTTTGTTAATGTTGAGTACTAAGAAGGTTTAAAAAATATCTTCTTCTAAGCCCAAGTGCTAAGAACTTGCCTCCCTCAAACTTTTATTTGTTTCAGTCAAAGAACTTAGGAACTTTAGGAAACCCAGAAACGACCAGTGAGCCAAATAAAAATGGCACAGCTGACAACAGTGATTATCTCCTTAAACCATGTACAATGAAAGATCTCACTGTACATTTGAAGAGCAAAATACCCTGAAGGAATTAGGCTTTAAATAAGTGAAACAACCAAATGATTGAAGAAAGGAAGATATTCTTGCAGTGTCTCGGCTGTAGGTTCCTGACAGACTCCTCCGGGGAGACTTTATCAAATAAAACACAAAATCAGTTGGTTTGCAGTTTGGGGGAAGAGAGTTTGCGGCAGATATCAGTTAAGACACAAACCAAATATCTCTCACTCTGATAAACTTTGCTTTCTGGGCAAATGAAATCTCTTTCAGAATGTAAGAAGTAGGAACACGTTTGCCATCTACTCCAGAGTAGGAATGGAATTCTTTGATTATTGAAGTTAAAAGGAAGATGGTTGCAAATTTTTTAAAAATCAACTAATTTTTGTAGGTGTTAAAAATAAGATTGTGTCTTATGTTAGCTACATCTTTTAATAGTGTAATTACTTACTCTTCTGATTCCTGAGAAAAGGCAGTAAATTCTGTGTAAGAATGTAGAAGTCTAGGTCTTAACCCAAAGAGAAAGTGAGGTGAAAAATAACCCCAAACAAAAAGCATTAGTTGCTGGGTTTTGCTAAACAGACAAAAAGAATAAAAGTCTATTCACTTTAACAGTTAAAAGTACACCCCAGTTAAAACATTCCTTCATCTGGAAAGCGAAAGGAACATGAACAGGTTTTGAGGATAGCTTTCTTTGAACCAGTCAAATGAAAATACTGCCCTTTATTGCAGGCTAACATTGTATTTGCGTGATGAGTCAAAATGTTTCCTTTCATTTTGTTCCTCAGGGAACTTTCGTCCCAACAGATTCCTTTCTAAATTTTGTTTAAAAAAATTTACTCTTTTTTTTTGACTTCGTATCTAGGCTTTTCCTAGTCAGTAAAAATAGAACAGATAAACCAGTATTTCTGGAAAATAAAAAGAAAAGGAAAGGCATAGATAGGTAATTAGACTTGTATACATATGGAAAATAATTTGCAGAAGAAGAAAAACTCTGTTACTTTGTAACCTGATAGTTTTAACACATTTTTTTCATCTACTTTCTACAGAACTGCAGGGGTTTTTTTGACAGGTACAAGAAAAAATTCCTTTAGGAAAGGCTTCTGAATGTTTTTTGAGAATATTTTTCCACATAAAATGTTGCTTATTGTTATAAATTTGTATTCACCATCATTGTCTAACACATGCTGAAACCTCTCTCCCTTCCTATGCCTAGGAAGATGGGACCTTTTCCTGCAGTATATTAAGTCAGTAAATGACATTGTAGAACATTTATTCATTGTCTTTTTTTTTTTTTTTTTTTTTTTTTTTTTTTTTTTTTAAATCTGTGCTCTTAAAGCAGAATTTAAAAAATAGGAATAGTAGAATTAATATCTGCACCAAAGAGGATGTGTGGAATAAAATCTGATAACTTTTAGTTACTCCTGACTTTATAAAGATTTCCACCACTACCTCCCCTAAGGTTTTTTTATTTGTTTGATTGGGATTTCTCTCCCTTAAAATTATCCTTATTTGACCCCTTATGTGTCAAATCCCATCATCAGAGGTAAATGGTGGGACAGTCAACTGACTAAAGTGCAGTTTTAAAATGTTGTTCACTGGTCTTTACCAGAGCTCATTTTTACATTTTACTTGTTGATTACATTGTTGCTTTGGGGCCCCATAACAATCTGCCAAGAGCTAAAACTATATTTTTCCATCTATTCATTCTGCTAAAAATTACTGGTCTTTCAGTTGTAAACAAAGAGTGATTTATCACTGCAGCTAAAAGGAATGGAATTAGCCCATCGTAAATTCAAGTAATCTGTTTTTCCATTACCAGCTTTAGTTCAACAGCTAATGAAGGCAGAAGCCAGTACATTAGAGAATCATTGTAAGGTGACATTTTAATGAGAACATAACTTTTGGGAAACTGAAAAAGGATATGCAGCCACAAACCCCACTATGACATTGAGGGCTAGCCTGACTTTCTTTCATTTGAGACAAATAATTGCCAGAATGGTTTTACTTAAATGCTTTACAGACTGGCTGTACTTGCTATGCATAAAGAGCAGGGCAGTTCAATTCATTAAACAGAAGAAAAGGGATGCCCCTATTCAGCACAGGAATGGCTGCTGCACAGTATTTCAAATCTTGAGAAAAACACTCTTTACTTGAGGCTGGACCTTAAGACCAATTTACTAGAAATGATTCATTAAAAGCATTTCAGAACTATACCCTTGAGTGAAAAAAAAATCTGGTATTTCTGATATTTCTATGCATACATCCAGATTCAAGTGTAAATAGATACGTCTTTCCTACATATAAATGTGTTATGTGCATAAATTTATGTCCTTAATCCATTTGTTATGTATTATTTATTCTGCAGTTGGATTTCCCTTCAGTTTGTGACATTGAATACCACACTGCTTAAATAAAATGTCTATATTCCTTTGTTTCTAGCCATTGATTTGGTAGTATCCTTTTTCATATTGTGTGCTTGTAGAAACACACTACAATTCATACCATTTCTTTTTACAGTTACATTTTGCTATCAAAACCTGTCTCATTTCTGTAATTAATTTCTATTGTAAAAGCGCATACTCATGCCTGGGTGAATACTAAAACAGAAAAGAGGGCTCAAAGAGAGGAGCTTTTCTTCTTCCAGAGCAGTGTAGAACAGATTATGGGGCAGTACCTGTGATGAAGATGTGCCTCTATCCTTTGGGTGCTGGGGGATTTCGCTGTAAGCCTTGAGGGAACACTGCTGCCTGCTGTCCAGCTTCTCCAGCCAGCTGTGGGCTTAGTCAGCAATGGCCTGCTGGATCTGGAATGCGTTGCCATATCCAGTCTAAACCAAGAGCAGAAATTTCCAAACTCAAGGGCTAAAAACAAAGTTCAAAATACTGCTCAAAACCTTGACCTTGCTCTATTTATATACGTGATGTTTACTGGCTAGTGAAATCTGGAAACTCACCCAGGCTGGCACAGGGCTGCTATCATGCCATCCTCAGTCCAGTGAGATCTCCTGTGCTGATACATGGAAATCCTGGTAAATTCAGGGTGCCAGCTGCTTCCCATTAACAGAGAAGCAGAAAACAGATGCTATAGGGTCAAGGGACTCCATTCATGATTATAGGCTGGAATCACTACCAGAGGTGTGAGACAGTGAGCAATCCAGCTCTGTGTGATGCTTGGACTGTGAATACAACATAGTTGGTTGTACTATCAGCTATCCAGGCTCAGTGACCCAGGAGACCCCTTTTGCTCTATCCAAACATGCTTCTTTTTTATGGTTGTCATTTTGTGCAAGAGGATACTCTTTTTTTGTTTCAAGGAGATAAAGGCCCAGATACATTCCAAGAGGTCTATACTTTGTTGACACACAGCATCTATCCATGAAATGGTATGTTCTTCCTCATGCCCAGCTCTGACATAGCCAGATGGTGCAGATGTCTGGTTGAAGCTGAAAGCATAAGCCTCAGAGTGACTGGTTATGCCTCAGTGGTGGTGTGCTTGAAACCCACCTTCGTGATTCTGCATGTAATGGGGAGATTTCCACTGAGTTTAGTGAAAAACATGTCCCTTTGCTGGATGTTTTCAATAGCTGTAGTGTTTAAACAGCCATAATTAGGCCCGGATCTCTGTGACAAATTGGACCTAATTCAGCAAGAACATTTGGAAACACCTGAATGAAAGCTAGAACAAACAAAAAGACTAACCTGCAGTGATGAAAATTAAGCTTAGAAAGACTTGTTGACTCAAATGTATCTTATTTTGGACAACAGTGTTAAGGTTTACAATTATAAGAAAGAAGAATAAGTGCAAATGTCTTTGTGAACATTATATTCAACTGTGAGTAATTTAAGAAATGAGAACATTCTGTCCCTCAGTGGAACTGCATGAGCTTTATAATGTTTGCTCGAATTTAGGTAACATAACAAAGTGAATGCAGCTCACATTGCAGTCAGTGAGAAGCATTATTTTCAAAATCAAAAAGGCAATTATAAATGAAGAATAAAATTACACAGTGCCATTTTATTGTACAATTGAAATAGAAGCAATGAAGCAAGGTCAGAATTTAAAAGACATCTGGGTAGCTGTTATTTAGGTTGGCTGGTTACTTCTAAGAGTGCCTGACAGAAATAGAATTCCAGAAATGCTCTTGAAAATGCTCAGGATGAGAAAGGTTGTGCTTGTCTATAGTTCTTGGGGCAAGAGAAACAATTTCCATCAGAATTTTAAGTAATAATGTGTCAGTATAACTGGAAAAATCTTTTTGTAGTTTTGAAATTCCTGTTATGTTTTGGAAAGTGCTGGGACCCAGCCATGAGATCCTTAAGGTGAAATTTCACACTCTTTAAGAAGCTACAGAACAAAATAAGCTGTGACTGTGAAATCTAGTCTGACCATAGATAAACTGAGAAAAATCCAATCAGGAAACCAAACTGACAAGCTTGACCTTGTGGGACCCATGCAAGAAGCTTTATCAGGGAAGCTACTATTACTTGTAATGAAAGGGTTTAAAAATGCAGCTAAAATTTGGAATAAAGGAGAGGAATGAAAGTGTAGTTTTTTTGAGGTATGGGAGATGTTTCTTCTCAGCTTAGGTTAATGAAAGTGGTTTCTAGCATAAAACCTACAACAGCCTGACTCTTTATAGTCTCTGAGTGAAATAAAGATTAGGCTCCAACAGATAACTGTAGCTGCACTCAGAAGTGTTTAACAAACTGTCGTCCCCAGGATGCAAGAGATTCAGAACACATCAAAACACAGTCCACAGAATAAATGCATTAAAAATGTTCTCCAAATACACACATCCCTACATATGCAAGTAAGTGGAAATGTGGAAAAAATAGAATTAATATACATGTGGAAAAACAGAATTAACAAATGACTATTCAAAGCCTAGGTTAAATTTGGCTGTTAATGAAAAGCAGTGAAGTGATGTTTTAGAAAGGCATGGTGATTTTGGCTTAAAGAAGTTGAGAAATAGTATCTAAAGCAGCACTTCTCCTTGGTGTGCCTCATTGTTCAGTTTTCATGAAAAATTTTTGAAGCCTGAAATATTTTTTGACTTTTCTCTTTCCTGAGCAACATAATTCAGCAGCTACCTACTACAAAGAATCATGAAGGAAGTTCTTAATGGATTGCAGTGAAGCACTGACTATGATAAAACTGAAGAACATAATGACAAAGGAGCATTCAGGAATAATCAGAAAAATGAGGCAAGAAACAGCAACTAGCTCTTACTTTTTCACTTCAGTCTGCATGTGTCTTACATGGCTAGTGATAATCTTGAATACTTCATATAACCGCTGTGTTGGGATATCCATGCAGATTAGATGTTTCTCTGAGGTGAAGGAAAGATGTAGACTTGCACTGCTACTGCTCAGCTCATGGGAGATGCAGGAAATCAGGGCCCATGGGAGGACCCTTCTGGACAGAGGGATGCTTTGTGGGTGGGTGACAGTCATTGCAACAGGGGCCATGAAATTCACAGTTGAAAATTCAAAGCTAAAAAAGAAATGTGGCAAGGAAGGATTCTTTACCTTCAGTTTTGTCTCCAGCTACTAGTATTGTATTTTTACTCCATCTCTGCATGCTTCAGGCATCTGTCTGATGTTGGGGGGACTGTTTTAAGTCAAGCCTGTATATCTCTTACTCAGAAAGTTTCATGTGCTGATTTAGGCACTTTGCTCTGTTCTCATTATCTAAGGGAAAGTTAACTGAGCTTAAAGTCCATTTGTTCCCCATGAAAAAAAGAGATAATGACTTTAAAAGAGAGGTTGATACTTACATAATAGCTGCCATCTTGGGCTAAAGCAACTCTGCAAAATTTCCCCAAACAAAATGTAATGTCATTTCATATCAGTACTTATATCTCCCTGTGGCTTGAGGCGAGATATAAAAAAACTCTGACAATTTGCTTCATTCTCAGCCTTCCAGCTGATGCATAACACTATAAAACTATCTGACAAGACAAGTTATCCTGTCACTCAGTTTATGATAACTTTATACCTGTGTAGAATTACATTTCTTACCTGATGCTAAGATGAAAAGGTTGCGGGAGGTAATACAACAAAAGATATCAATAAAATCCCATTGACATAATAACTCCATGCAAGAAAGTTTCCTCTGAAGCAAGGCTCTGTGGCTGAACCTGTATCTATATTAGTAAGTGGCGCAAAGAGAGATGGACAAGGAGCTGAGCCTGTGGACCAGCTGTCTATTTGCATTTCAAGAAGCCTTCTATGGCCTAGCTCTAACCTTCCTGATTGGATTGAGCACTCAAGAGTGTCTGGTGTGATTTAGGTGCTCCCCTGAAAGGCATATGCCAGTTTAGCTTCACAGAGAAGTGCATAGCTTATGCAGAATGGCTGGACTCTTCTCCATTACATCATCCAAGGTACTGAAAGTGAGGACAACTTGGAGACTTTCAAAACTGCACACCGGCCACAGACTAAAATGCTACTATTGATGCAGCCCACATGGCCCATAGGGCACCCGAAAAAAGATTTGCAATTCCATTGATTTGAGTCAATGGACACAGGTAAACTTCTAATTGTTTTTGCTCCGATGGTGAATGGTTTTCTTTTGTTCTTTCCCCTCCAAACATTTTTTCTTTTACCTTTAAAATTTTCTACAATGAATAACTAAGGCAAGATAATTCTGTGAGATGAATTACCACACTATGAACGGAGAATTATTCTTCAGGCAAGAGATATATTACTATTTGCATATTTCCAATGGAATGAAAAGAGATTTGTTTCACTGCATCTATTGATGATTGAGTGGTTTGGTTCAGAGAATCTCTTCATGCAAAAATGTTGCCCAATGAACTATGAGATGAGACTGGCTAAGGAATAACTGTCTATATTTTCTACTTCAATTTCTTCCCTTGTTGTTTAGAAAAATGAGGATAGGATACCAGAATTTACAATTGCATACATGGCTTATTTTTATTGGTCCAACCTTCTGCCATACTTCTATAAAATCAGAAATTAATCTAAGATATTTTTCAAATTGAAAGAGTCAGTGTTTATTATACTGCTGTCCATTCTGATATTTTTGCCCTGTAAATCATATAAACATAGAATAGAAGGATCTAGACTGAAATTGCCCTTGTGTAGGCAACAGATGGCTATGGGAACGTAAAGTCACATTTGTTGCTGATTGCAAAATAGAAACCTGTCAATGACAGCAGATTCCATCATCTCTCCAAATTTGAAGACCAATTGGAAAATAATTTCAATCAGGACAGGTTAATTTGAACAGGTGAGAAACCCCTCAGTGTATGATTCTGCTCAAAATAAGTAACTTTTTAGGGTGCAAGATCCAAATCACATGTATTTTAAAGATTAAAATGATGTTACCCAACTAAACCTGCATAACCCTTATGTATCTGTTTGCAAGTCCAGATCTGGAGACAATGATACTGGCTGCCTTTAAGTTGCTTCTAAAGAAAGTTTAGTTACAAAGCATGCTGTTCTTGCATGCTGCAGCTGGAGTGTTCCTGACAAAAATTTCTTCTGTAAAATCTGGGCCAAGATTTGTAGGTGAGCATGTATATGTTGCTGCAAAACTAAGCCTGGGGAGTAGTAGGGTTTGGGACTCCTTCTCCTCTGCCTGGGCTGTGTAGCTCTACATGAAGGTTTGTATTCTATGTGGTCACTGAGTGAAATTAATCAAAAAAACTCCCTACTTCTTGAAAATTGAAATGCTAGAAATTCCTAAGCACCACCATGTACATATATAATTATAAAGTTAAATAAGGACTTGCATGCACACATATGTCTCAGGTAATTTGTAATTGCTGACAAAACCCATCTGATTTAAAAAAATAATAATAATTTGGAGTCCACCCCAAAAATCACAGCTATTTACTCTCCCCATCATAAAAGATACTTTCTGGTTTGGGTCAATATAACAGTCTCAACAAATAGGATTAAAAGCATGGATTAAAATTATGGATTGAGCAATACAGTCAGCCTTAAGGCGGTCTTTTCAGGTCATGAATGAGGCAGCATGTGTAAGTAAGGTGCTAGAAGACCACAGAATTTGGACCTTGGACATAGGAAAAAAAGTCATGATAGTAAAATGCAGTTTTTGACTCAAGCTTTTCTGAAAAAAACCCCCAAGCATATGTTGTTTGAAAAAGAAGTTGCTATGGTAATTTGTTATTTACAAGAGAGATGTAATTGAACACTTTTTTTTTGTAACTGGTTTATGAACAAGTCACACCTGTTCCTGAGTGGGTTTAAATTACTCACCCTTCTTTCCTATGCCAAACTTTTCATGTTCAATTGCTTTGCTATTTCAGATTCCCTACACACTTTCTTACTGATGACTGATGCCACTTCTCATTTGCAGAAGTCATTTTTTGTAGCTGATACTTTAAGGGATAAAAAAAATATTATTTTTTATTTAGAACCTTTGCCTATAAATCAACAAAACTTGTACATTGATCATGTTTTCATGTTTATAAAATGTATATATCTAAGTATATGTATATATACACCTCTGTATTTTACTGAAACTCAGGTAACCACAACTCTCTATAAGATTTCAGAGATTTTACCTCTGCTCATGCCAAAAGAGTTCCCTGAACAGATGAAAATTCGGATCCATGGAAGAGATTGTTTAAAATAAATTGTTTCCAAAATTAATTGATATTCAACTTTGCACAGTGTGGTGTGCACTAAGCCAGCTGCAGGAAAACAGAGGGAGGTAAATGTCACACCTACTGAATTATAGTACATGAGAAGATTTCTCTGCTATTTATTTCATATGGACTGGAGTGGTTTCTTTTGGAAAGGAGGGATGTGAATTGTTAAGGTCACACACAACAATAAGTTACAAAATCAGCTTTATAAAACATCTCTTAGTGGGTTTTAAGTGCCTATTAGTATCCTTTGACAAACCCTTACCAGAAGAGAGGAATGAGATCAGCAAATCATGGGCATTTTATGATTCGATCCTACCACAAATTCAATTAGATCGAAGCTTACCAGATCCAAATGCCGATGTTTAATTTTATAGTAATGGCAGACATGTTCTGTGATGATAACTGATACATTTAAAACTCAAAATATTCCTGATTTTTAGGGCTATAATTTTAGGGCTATAGTGTCAGCTTTAAGGATTTTTAATTAACACCTTCTGCATGCATTAAATATGCTCCTTTCAGCCAACAAAGATTTCTTTTCCTCTTGAATTCTCAGAAAAGAATTTTGCTTCAGGTCTTTTATCCCTATCAAGAAATAATACCAACCATCACATTAAAAAGAAATTACCCGACAAAATGAAAGATTCGCTTGGCTGAAAACGTGAGAGAATTCATACAATCATGGGGTACCTCTTACTTACTATTAATTATATTGCTCTATTCTTCAGAAGAGGAAACCAGATGTTTTTTTCAAGATGATGGGGAATTGTAGGGGCTATGTTGAGGTTATGGTGAGGGGGTTGACAAATGCAGAACTGCCTCTGGAGAAACTATGAGCAACCCCAATCCTATGCATTTAAATGCCAAGTACATTCTGGGTAGATGTTGTATCTGCATGCACAGAAACCAGTACTCCTGACAGGCATTGTCCTGGTCCTCTCATGAATTGATGTGTGATGAAGGTGTGGTTCCAATTCCAACCTCCTGGTCCACACTCTAGAGGTGACCACCATGTAGACTATCAGAGGGTTACTGTGAAGCTCCTCTTTCAGACAAAGTGTGCTGGGGAACAGTTTTGCTATAACCATTCTGTGCTTTTTTCTTTAGTGAACTAGAGAAATGTGTAAATAAACCCATTACCTGTTTGCATACAGAACTGCTCTGGTATACAGGGCACCTCATTGCTGAAAGGCTGTCAGCCTACAAGGGACATACCAGGTTTTCCACAGAAAGGCAGTGTCCCCTATAAACCATAAGAAGGATTCACTGATTGCCAAGAAAAAAAACCAACACATTTCCTACTTGTTTGTCACCACCTCCACTTCCCCAGCTTCCCCTACTCTTTCTTTCACAGATGCTACTTTCCTCTTTGGTTCAAATCCTCTCTTTACCAGCTTCTTTGAGAATTAGCCCCAAAACATGGGAGGGCCCATGGTGTCTCCTCATTCATCGTATTTGAACCTCTTTTTCACTAGCTGAGTTTCTCATCTCCCCCTCCCTCTCCCTCTCCTCCTCCCAGAAATGTCAGGTTTTATGTGCCCTTTATGGGACTCTGAAGGGGTATAACATGAGTAAACAAGTCCAAAATTTCAGGCTGCTCTTTGTACACATCACACATTTCACTAATGACCTTCCCAAAATCCTCCTCACTGCCCACAGCCAGGGAAGCTCCGGTATTTTGCCAGCATGTCTTGGGGGTAATTTGAGAGACAGGCTGTTAATGAGCATGTTGGTAGAATCAAAAGGCTGATAAAAACCTTAACAATTCAGGACAAAAAGTTATTTCATTACTCACATAAGTTACCTTGTATTACTTTGTTTGCTGTACTGAATTCTGCTGTGGCAATGCTTCTGGGTCTCTGGGGCATTACTGATTACTAATATTATAGGAAAAAAAAAAAGACCTTGTTTAGGAGTTGTGTTACAGTTTGCAGGATTTGAAGGGTTTTGGTATGTATCCCTTGCACAGTTCATTGCAAGATTAAGCTTCTGCAGTCTTATCCTTTTACTGCCTGTGCATGGAGAGACCAGTGATGTCTACCTTTGCGCAGGACAACGTGGAATGAGGGCAGACAGTTTATTTTATTTTATTTTATATTTTATTATTTATTTTATTTATCTGGAGAATCTCTTAATATTTATAACAATATGGTCTTGATGACTAGACAGAAACAAAGGAAAAAAATAAAATCTTTGCTTGCAATGGCTGGAATTTGCAATTTGAGACGGACAAATTAGCATGGTAACTCCTGGGCCCAGAGGGTGCTCAGTGGGAGGAGCAATGGTGTTACGTTTCATGCAATGCTGGATGTTCTACTGATCCACACTGAAACACCTTCTTCATTGGTATCAGCCCTCTCCAGACTTTAAAATAGTCTCCTCAGTCCTCCTGTCTTTATTCTCTATTTTAAAGCAGCTGTTCTCCTCAGATGTTTTTAGCTCCTTATAAAACACTTCTGAACTTTTTACCTCCCTAGGATGTGTGCTTTGAGTGCCTGTCATGTGGCCAACACCTCTTTCCACCCCAAATGCCCTTAACAGTAGGATTTGGGAAAGGCTTTGTCTAATGGCAACCTTCTGGAATGGCTCAGAATCAGTCAGGGTCTTTCTGGTACCTTTCCCGCTGGGAATTGTTAATCTATTTATATCCTGAAAGGCTGGGCTTTGTACCTTTGTTTTTAATCTTCAAGCTGACAAATATGAATGCTGAAATAACCTAAAAACCTGGAATTTGAGGAAATCAAAACCAGTCTGGCAAAGCAGATTCAAATACTCACAACTTTTAATACCTGCAAGAGCTATCACCATCATATCCTTCAACAGTACAATAGTGGCCCATGCCACAGACTTGTCTTCTGATTGAGATAGAATGTTTTTCAAAGATGTCCACACTTTATTTAACAACTTCAGATGATGGCAAATCTGGCACATTGCTTCTTAGATTATTCTCATAATTCT
Organism: Serilophus lunatus; assembly: GCA_013399895.1. Classification (NCBI taxonomy): domain Eukaryota; kingdom Metazoa; phylum Chordata; class Aves; order Passeriformes; family Eurylaimidae; genus Serilophus; species Serilophus lunatus. The sequence continues at coordinate 513,856 of VXBA01003285.1, read as the reverse complement.
TCTGGTCATCCATAGGTACAAACAGTGACAATGTGAGAGATGTCAGTGTCAGAAATATCTCCCTGTTAATATTTACAAATTGATGGAATCATTACATGAGGACTCTATTTCTGGATTTGATCCCTCGCTTAGTTACCGGCTTACTGAGAAAAAGTGTGTAGGGCTACTTCTTCCAAACAGTTTTCTGAGGGTTTCATCCCATCTCTGCAGTGATATGCATTTGTTAACCCAAAGCCTGGATTCAGCAGCAGCCTGTCTCAGATATGCGGCTGTTTGGGAAAAGCTTTTACTCTTTGTTCCTCCTCCATCATATTCCAAACTCAAGGGAACATTGACACACTTACATCTTCAATGCGAAGGCCCACTTCCCTCTGCTCTGTGCTGGACAAATGGCACAGGAAGACCCGAATCTATCCACATCTGTCTGGGAGCGGGGCAGGGCTGGCAGCCACTCCCTGGACAATGTCAATGGTGGGGTGCAGAGAGGTAGCAAGCACAGTGCTTCAGCCTGGAACTCTTATCGTGCCTGCTGAGCTGGTGGCTGGTGAGGAGAACTGGTGGCTTGGACAGATGATGTCCTCTCTGCTCTCCACTGTTGATTCCCCAACAGCTCTGTGGTGCCTTTGTTAGCCAGCATGACTAATGCTGCAATTACACATTGGGATTTAGCCACACTGCGAACAGACAGCTGTTAACGTGAATTTTTCTCTCTAAACTCCTTTTTTTCACTGCCATTTTGCAGAGAAGAGACTGGAATTTGTTTTTTCTGAGTGCTTACCATGTACACTTTGGTCAGTTTAAATCGAAATTTTAGGCACAGACAAAGACTACAAATTCCTTCTAGTTTTGCAGAAATTTGCCAGATGCCAATGTGAGTCCATCCTGACCAAAATTGCTTTTTACATTTGCTTTGGCCCTAGACATACCAGCATGTAGCAGAGACAGAAAACAGCCTTGACCATTTCATTTGGCCTGTATAACATTCAACCTGCAGTTTCATTTCCACACTGTCTTCAGAAGTCCTTTTTGAAACTGCTGCTTGGTGTTAATGGGCATTGATATATTGACTTCCTTTTATTGATGGAACAAATCAGTATTTTAAAAAATGTAGTATTAGTAAAAAATATGAAATCTTATCTGGAGAAAAGTATGTAGTTTATAACACGTTATTAATTGAGTGATTTTTGTAGCATACCTGGGGTTGTTAGAGGCTCTCATTAGCACAGAAGTCAGTTGTTTCTGATGTGAATGGGAGTGTTACTATTGACTCCAGAGAAGTCAGGTTTTAAACCATCATTTTAAGGGTTTTATTATTGAAAGAGGTTTACTGAGGAATTTTGCAGTCTTGAGGGGAAAAAAAATCTGTCCGGTTTCCTGCCTTATTTTTACACCTATGTCTCAGAAGAGAGACTCAGGGAAAATCTGTAAAAACCAAATTTCTTTTGCAGACAATAGAAAATGTACTGGGCTAAATTTACCTTTGTTGTGTTTGATCAGCTGTTCTTGTGACTCTGAATGCACTGTCTGTGCACAGTGAGCACAGGGCCAGACAATGAAACATACCAGCAGAAAATGTAGAGGAGACTTTTTCTTGAGATAGCACTATGCAGTGCCATATTTTAAAAAAACCCAAAAAACAAAACCCCACATTTCTCTACAGGCAATACACAGTCACAGCAAAGCAGTTAATTTCTTCTGGCTAATTTTTTTACTAACATGAACACAGGGGAAACAAGCTTCAAGTCTTTGGATTGATAAGTTTCTTGGATAAAAGAGACCATGAAAGGAATGGAAAGTAAAATATTCAGTGAACTTGTGATGTGCTAAAGGAAGGAAGAGGACAGATGAAGAAAAAAATTTATAGAATCAGCACAGCAGAAGACAGGCATTCAGAAAAGGAACTAATGAAATAGTAAATGCCTATAAATAGCTGGTAAAACCTGTGCTGTGGAGGGCAGCATTATTGTTATAATAACTTTTGAATTGAGTCACATCTTCAAAGAATTCATCAAATACCTAAGTATAATTCTTCTCTGCCATTAGACAACTTTTGAAATGACTGGTTTATGCCAGTCTTTGGTGCATCTGCATGAAACATAAAAAATGCCTTGCACATGATAGTACCTTGTGCCAACTATCTTGTTGTCTTTTCCCCCCGACACTAGGTTATGAAGTGTTTCATGATGACCGAGATATAACACACTACTTAAAGATCACTACTTTTTCTCTTGGATATGTATTGTAGTGATGCAGAACAACTTGCTGGATCCTGCAAGTCTTTCCTAGCAGTTTTTACTATAGGTGCTGACACAATGTAGTTATTGTTGGACTGTTGTGTTCAATATGCCTGCTTGGATGAAAAATAATTTTCTAGTCTTATATTTTTGACAGATTTCTGATGAACGTCTACATCAACTGCCTTATTTTCCTAGAGTCAATTAAAATCTTTTGAGTGCAATCTATGTTTCCAGCTCTGGGGTACAGACCCTGCTGGAACGGGGTACTATCCAAGTCTGAAAAATGAAGGGAAAAAATGGGCCTCAAGTGGAGAAGAGTATTTTTTTCCTTTCGAGCCTGCAGGATCTCTCTAAATATGGCAAATGATACTAATTTTTTATAATGACATCTCTGTTTTCACTCACAGAGGCAAATTTCCAAAGTCATAAACCAGTGCATCCAGGACAAGTGATCTTAGCAAGGGAGAACTGAAGACTCCTATAGCAGTGCCAGGACACTTGCTGCTTGTGCAGGTAGGTAGCAGGTGCCAGTCCTCAGGATATGCTGGGAGGTATATGTGCATGAGGGGCCACAGAATATCTGCTGAAGAAGCATAGCTGCGCAGGGAACCAAAGGGACAGACAGACATGTCTTCCCACCATAGCCCAGAGAGAACTGTATTTTCTTTTTGCCTCTTGCTCTGCAGCAGTGCAGGTACTCAGGTAACCCCTACCCACTGTGCAGGCAGAGTTCAAGGACAGCAGCCCAGATGTCATCTCCAAAGAAACAAATGTTTTGGAAAATGTGTGACTCTGTAAGCACGTATTGTGAGATTTGCCCTGCCAGATGATCCCACGGAATGCCAGCTGGAACAGCTCCTCTTGAACATAAGACATAAAACAATGGCTGCCAGAGCCTTGTAGTAGGCATTTAATTTTGCTTGGTTTGCTTCAGGACAGGAGAAACCTTCTTTTTTTATAAATTATTTAGTAGGTCCATCTGAAATGATTTTCCTCTTGAGAAATTTCTCTGAGGATATTGTTTATAAGCTGCTGACCTTTAAATACCCTTCTTGTTCCATTACCATGGTTCTTGGGTATTTAAAACTCCAGGTCACTTTCACTTTTAATTGTGCTTTATTATTCTCCATTGTTGCAGAATGTTTCAGTCAATTTAACTAGAAGGGAGTCTTATAGGCTTGCCTTAGTGGATTGAATTTGGGTCATAACAAAATGAACAATTATCCTTGCCTATTTTATTAATCTTAATCTTGTTTCATTTATTTTTATGTTTTGGTGGATCTCCTTCAAAGGCAGCTGTAAGCAGAGATTATTGCAGGTTAGCAGGAGACAGTACTCTACTGCTGGAGGTGAAAGTGAGGTGAGAAAGAAGTATGAGATGGGGAGAATTTAATGCTGGTAGGATTTTGAAATAATTGCATGGTTCATATATTTGTATCAGAGTAAAGTGAAAATTAATAAAGCAGTGGTTTTATCTGACACTTAATCCTGATGATATTCTTCTGCTGTACAAAGAAGCTAGTTGAGCAAAGTATCAGCTTGCATTCCTTTCTTTCCAAGATTTGCTAATTTGACTCTAGTAGTAAAGTACTAAAGGCTTAGAATAGATGAAACTTGTATTTTCTAATTAGCAAACAAGATTATGAAACACATAAAACACGTGATGGTAATTTTAAATGTTCTTTTTGTAATACTCTGGCAGAGCTGTAAGATGCCAGTCAGCTTACTTGCTGTAAGATTTCAACATGAGAATTGGATCAGGTTTATTTTTAATTATAATTCTTCTAATTTTCTCCCACTCCATCCTAATTCTGCCTTTCTCTTCTTAGAACCTTTTTGCTCAATTTCTTCTCCCACTATATCCTTACTCAAATTCTATGTCCTTCTAGAACATGTTCCCTATGTTAATTTAAAATATTATCTCCTTTCAATTGCAAGGCAGTTCCAGTTTCAAGCAATATGAAAACTGCACAAAGAGATTTGGCACTAGGGGAAAAATTAAATGTCTAAAATTCCCCAAAGTCCAAAGTTTCAGTCTAAAAACATCTATCTAGATGCCATTAAACTCTGGGGATACCTGAGCCATCATTTGGAAGTTCCACTTTCTGACCAAATTTTCTCCCATCTGAACAGTTTACGGTCAGTTGATGCCTTAACCCAATGACAACCCAGAAACTGAGAATCCTTTTGCCTGCAAGTTCTGAGGTCCTCAATTCAAAACATATGGTACATGCTGTAAAGATTTGAGTCCTCACCAAATGCAGTTGTGGTTACTTCCCCTTAATACACAATTAAAGGCTTAGTACTTAAGTATACTAGGTTAAATACCAGGAGGCGTCTGTGAAGTAGATCTGGCTCCTTTCTCAGCATCAGCAGTTTAACACCTTTATCACTTTTGTTCTGGAGGAGCACTTAAGCCTACAGAGGCAAAGAATAAGGAGAAAAAGCTGTGTTCCCAAATATGTTTGTGTATTGTGTCTGAGGACTTCAATACAGGAACTGCATCAGGCCAAGGTTGTAGCAGATACTGAGACCTGGGCACTGGCTCACACAATTATGTCTGAGACAACCTTCAAGATCTGGGGTGTAGGCAGAGGAAGGCCCATGTTCTTGGTTAAGTGTCTCAGCTCTTGTCCATTACTCTCAGCTCATTTATGCCATTACTTGGCCTTTGTGCTGCTGACCACTTCCCACATAAAGAAATGCTGACATAATGAGGGACTAATGGCAGTTTTGATGTTTGGTAGTGGTCCAAAAAAATGCTAAAGTGAATTTTGTTTGCAGAAATAATATTTTTCACCAAGTCATCTGAGAGGGTTGGAAAAATATGGCATGCTTTTGTGAACGCAAGCATCCCTGGAACAACAGTAGCAAATTGCAAATCTCTGTTTATGGTGAGGACTATTTAAAATGTACATGCAAAACAGTCTAGTCCAACTGATGGAGTTATTGAGTCATGTAAGTGGTGGTGAGATTCATCTCACTTAATGGTAGACATCTATTGTAGTTGTTTGTGGCTGAGATAAATCTCTGTATATGTCCCTTAGAGCTGATGGAAAACCAGTTCCAGCTATTAGATTTAATTTAATTGCTCTATAGACCTTTCTGTTGTCTTCATTGTCTATGAAGAAAATGTAGACAACTAGGTCACACTAGATCATACTCTTAGATGCCTACCTTTGATCCAAAACGTCTCTGCCAATGTTTTTCATTTGCAAGAGGATCATGGAGTGGTTGGCAAGCTGAACTTTTGGTACCCGGGTCAGATTTTGCCGGGAATCAGGCAAAGATTGAGGAAATGTTAAATGTCTCCTACTCTTACTAAGGGGAGTTAAGAACACTCATTCTGTTCAGGAAACACTTATTAATAGCAGAAGTATGTTGTGATTCTTACATATTTTAGTTTGGTCATATGGTACCTCATGCTGGAAACAGGTTAATGGTTTAAGTTTGTAAACTTCAAAAAGATCAGTAGCAACAAAGGAATTATTGACCATTGTGTGCTGAAGGACATGTTAGCTGAACAGAGGCATGACTGGATACCAATATTAGGATCACAGAACCTACCAAAATATCAAACCTATCAAAATAGTGGTGTGTGAAGATTTGTATGAAGGAAGATGGGAAGCCATTGCAGGCAATTAGGTACTGTATAAACTTGGCTAGGGCTATAGTTTCTGTCTAAGCATAGAAATTTTACTAATTGATAGCTGTGAATCCTCATGTTTCGGGTTTTATTTTGTATTTAGCTTAGTTATTGGTCCCACTGACTATATTTATGCTAGTAAACAGATTCACTCACATCGTCTGTCTGAGGGTAAGTGATCTGGCACACCTCACACTACAGGAAGACCAGAAAATGGTCCCCATCCCCAGTACTGATGGCATTGATTGCACCAACTGGGTTGCGTTCACTCTGCCACTCGGCAGTAGAGTGTGTCTACCATATGGTGTCTTGACTTAAGTAGTGGTCCAAGGATGTGACAATAATTTTTTCTCTGTTTTTTGTGTGTATGTGTTTGTGTGTGTGCGTATGTTCACGCTATTGGAAGTAATGTCAGCAAAATGTCAGATCTATGAGAGTGACATTTCCAGAACATGCAGCTGATGACTTATAGCTCATGGCCTGGAGTGCATCTGGGAATATCTGATCCTTTGAGGATATCACTGGAAGGTGGAAAGTGACAAACAGGTGTACTGTTGTCCATACAAGAAGAGTTGCCTAAAAGGAACTACTCCCCAGCATGGCTTTCTAAGAAAGCAAGTGGGAGCTGCGAGAAAAGTAAAGGCATAGTGTATAAGCAGAGGGAATGCCTGGATGTCCAGCGTATGAGCAAACACCATGTCCTTCTTCTTGCTTAGCAGTGTCGAGATTCTCAGAGGCACTTTGCAGCAATCAAAGTCAATTACATTTCACTAAGACCGATGTATCTGTAGCAGCTGGATACCTGTTCTCTTCATTGAAAGTTCTTTGCCTCTCATTACATGAGAAGAGATAAAGCAACACATGTACCTATATTCCTTATACCACTTATTGGTCTATAGACCTTTACCTTTTCTCCTCTTAATGAAAAAAAGCTGTTAAGATTTTAGACTGCAAAACAATTTGAGAAGAGAATGTGTGCATAGGTGTCCAACAAAGAGAAGTATCTGACTTCCAGGCATTACTGTACTAGAAATCATGAATGTTGGTTTATTTTTACCTAGTGACTTCCCATACGCATTATATTAACTTTATCTGTTTGTCAGGAACCTACCAAAGCCATTCTATGACTTCCCTTCTCAGATTGACAAGGGAGAGAAAATGTAACCTAGGTTCATGAGTTAAAAACCAACAGAGATCATTCACAAAATACCATCGACTGGCAAAACAAACTTGAATTGGGGAAATTAAGTGAATAGATTACTAATAGAAATCAGAGCACGAAAATGAGAAATAAAATAAATCTAAAATCACCTTCCCTCCACACCTCCCTGCCAGCAGGGTAGGGAGACAGAGAATAGGGATTATGGCCAGTTCAACACAGTTCGCTCCTGCCGCTTCTCAAAGAGGAGTCCTTGCCCCACTCCACCATGAGGTACCTCTAACAGGACACTCCACAAACTTCTCCATTGTGAGTCCATCCCACATGCAACAGTTCTCCACAAAGGGCTCCAACATGGGTCACTTTTCTTTCTACCTGATGCAGTCCTTCAGGCACAGCCTGCTCCAGCAAAGGCCCCCCACATAGGGCTACAATTCCTGCCAAGTGATCTGCTCTAGTATGGGCTCTTCTCTCCACATATCTGCAGGTGCCTGTGAGCACAGGCTTCCTATTGGCTCACAGCCCCCTTTCGGGCATCTACCTGCTCCAGCATGAGTCTTCATGAGCTGCAGGTGGACCTCTGCACTCCCATTGACCTCAAGGTCTTCCCTATGGGCTGCAGGAGAATTTCAGTTCCAACACCTGGAGCATTTCTGCCTCCTCCTTCTTTATTGACTTCCATGTCTGCACAGTAGTTCCTCTCTTTCACTCCTTCCTTTTTGGCTGTAATAACATCTACAGAATAACTTTTTTTTTTTTCCTCCTTAAATATTTTATCATAGAGGCATTACTATCATTCCTGTTTGGTTCAACCTTGGCCAAACAGTGATTTGTTCTAGACTCAGCTGGCATTGACTCTGCCAGGTGTGGAGAAAGCTTCTAGCAGCTTCTTACAGAATCTACCCCTGTACTCCCCCCACTGCCAAAACCTAGCCACACAAACCCAATACACCACATAAAGGTCTTTTCAGCTTCTTGATTACTTCCATTACCTGCAAATTTTTTTTAAGAACTCAAATAACCAGATGCGAACCTAGAAAGACTTTTTGGTCATTTGACGTTATGTATTACTTTTGTGAATGACCTTGAACTAGGAAAAAATCTCCCAGATTGGCTACCCAAAGCAGTTGTCTAGCCTCTGGGCAAAACATGAAGTCCAGTTTTCATAGGTATGAACACGTGCACTCTTGTGTTGTTTGAGATGTTTGGTGCTACTGGAAACAAGGTCACTTTGGTTTGTATGCTCCTATATAACCCTGAATGTCTAACTTCAAAATTCCAAATTGGAAAGTACACACCCAAAGTGATTTTGAACCACCTCCAACCTTACTTTTTTTTCTGAAACAGTAAGCTCCACTGTCCTTGCTATATACACCCTTTCTAATGATTTTTTTAGTAAAACTTGTAATATATCCAGAGAAAATGAGATATTCCCTGCTACAGTGCAATGCTGTGTTGTAGTGTGATTGACCTGACAAAAACTTTAACATCTTTTCAAGGGCATCCTTTCCTTTGATCTTCTTAACCACTTAAATGAGTTTCTGCATTTTTTTAGATTTTATAAATCCCTTACGTATTGTCCCATCATTTGGGATGGTTGCACTTGCAGCTTATATTAAATAAAGTACTATTCTTTAGGAAACTGGAAACACCTGTTAAGGCTCTATGAGTGTTAAAGTACCACAATGCAAAACACCAGATGCTCTGTGCTCCAGAAAACACAGTTCATTTGCAGTTCTGATTCATGTTTGTTAATAAAGTTGATCTCCTTATGTTTTCAGCATAATCGATGGCACCACTGGTGCTATGTAGTCAAGTTGCCATTGCTTGAGGGAACAGAAACATGTTTCCCCCTTGCCTCCTTTACTGATTTATGGTTCTTGTATCTTAAGATTGAATTCCAAGTGCCTCAGAACAGAGTCCAAGATTCAAAAACTGTTTCTGTGAAGTTGATAGGATACTTGTTTGTTAAAAATGAATAAACTCCCAATCTATTTTTGAATATTAATTCACTTGCACTACTTTTTAAAAAAATTTGTATTTTCTTAGTTGTTTTGCATTGAAAATCCTTTCTAAAAATACTAAGAAGTGGAAAAGAAAGTCAGTGGAATTGCAAGAATAATGAGAATAATCAAATTAAGAGTATCTTAGAATAAAAGTGGATCAATAATTAATAATTATGAGATGATTAGGAAGGGAAAGGAGAAGAAAGTGTGAAAGCAGAAAAGCCACAAATATGCTATGATCTGAGACTTCCTACTCTACACGTAGTCCATCCCATGAGGATAACAAAGCATTCAAAAAGTGAACAGTGATGGGAAGAATAGCATAAAAATTCAATGTAACTGCTATACCCCACTGTACATTCTTCCAAACAGCATGGTGAGGTTTCATAAAGAGCTGAGCAGATCACTCCAGTTTAAGCCAAGAATGCAACAACACATAGCAAAAGCATCTCCTTTGTTTTACATTAATTCTGTCATTTTAGTGATCTTGAATAAAGTTGACAAGAGCTGTGCAGGAGGTTTTGGGAAAAACCTTTTCCAGTGAGAAATGCAGTCTGTCAGCACAGGAATATTGGATGGTAGAAAACCTACTGGTTTTATCCTTGTTTTCTTCTCAATTTTTAGTGTAGCTTTTACAAAAGTAGCCCTATATAATGGCTCCCATGTGTAAAAAACATTTTAGAATCTCTCCTGAAGTTACCTGTTTGCATTATCTTCCTTCTGGTTTTATGTGTAATATGAGATGATCTTCATTGCATAACTCAGCGATAGTGCATCAGAACCGTGCTTATAATTTGTGAAGTTCTGTATTTGTCTAATCTCAGCTAAAAACATTCAACTCTCAGATAATAAAATAGTCACAGAATTCGATTGACTTGGTCTGATCCTTTATTGAACTGGTGGTAGTCTAGGACTTGTAACGTTGCCTAAGTTACAATTATGTGTTTTCAAACTATGACAGTTTGCAACCCACCTAAACATCTTATTTTGGATGCAGCCATATGGAATGATGATGCCAAGGCTATATAACCTACTTACTGCCATTTTGAGAACTCGGATGGCATAGTAATTGTCCCAAAGCCGACAAAACCCATGAATTATTTGCATTTTCCTGGGGGGTTGTTTTCCTACAGGACAAATAGCAGTTGGCAGAGGAATAAGCATCCAAAACTATTTTAATTCAAATACATACATTTGGATGCAAATAAATACACTTTAACAGGAACCATAGCTGTGGTTCTTTAGGTTCTGATAGCACTAGGAAAACCTGTTTTCAGAAATTTTTTTGGCATACATGATTAAGTACAAATGAGGAAAATAAAAGGGAATCACCTCATCTTTATAGTCTGAATTATATGATTGTAGTTTTGTCAATACCTCTTACCAGATAATGTATACTAGAAAACTAGTGTTCTGTACTCCCATGTGAGTCAGAAATAAAAGATACAAAAGGCTGTGTTTTAATGGGATGCTGATTTCTTTGCCCTTTGATGAATTATATGATTTTGAATACATGGAGCGTGTTTTTCTGTATTTCCCAAACACTTTTTACAGCTAGTAGGCTCCCAAAGGTCGGACTGTTTTTTCTTCAAGAATGTGCTACATTTTGCATTGAGAATCCAATTTCTTGCAAAGAAGGCTTCACATGAACAGAGAGAGTGTACCTCTTGTTGTATTTACTTGCTCTTTTGAGGCAATCTCGGGCACATAATAAGCATTATCAGCCGATCCATTAATAAGTCTCTGAGCCCAAGACAGCAGAAACGCTTTGCTCATCAGAGCATGTTACAGTACTCTGAGTACAATGCCTTTTTTTTCTGAAAGCCACATCAAAATGAAAGAAGACAAATCAGTGCTTAAAGCTTAGAAAGGAAAACATTTTGATATGTAAAGTACTATAGAAAATAGGTAGAGCATATTGACCAAAAGATCTGTCACTCTAGAAATTTCTTCTTCATTTTAAGAGCCTCATGTTGTTTGTTTGTTTGTTTGTTTGTTTGATTATGTGGGGGAAGGAAGTTGGGTAAGTATTTATTTGTAGCTTATAAATATAATTGCAATGACATCATGCTGCTTCCACAATAACTTTCTTGCGCACTGATCATTGTTGCTATGTAGAGGCAATTCTGAATTTGTCGTTTCAGCTTTGATATTAACAGGCTTTGTTAAACTCATGCCGTAGCATAGGATAACTTCCAAGTTCTGAAATAATCTTTTTTTTGCCAGGCCAGCTTTTTTCAAATACATTGTTTGTCTTAAAATTTGTACTGCTCCCTTAGTTTAGGTTGTTTCCTATTCTGAAAACTCATCACCTCTTCTGCACAAAGCAAACTCCTGCAGCTTTTTCTTCATATCCTCTGAAAGACTAAGATCCACTTTCTTTTGTATCTGCTTTCTTTTACTATTGGTTAACTAAATAAATCAATGGATAAATAAAGAAAGCAAATTTATGTCTATTTTACAAAAGTTATTTTCATTAGAAAAAACAAACATTTAAAAATTTACTGCAGATGATGTTTCAGGGTGTAACTAACTAAATTTTAGGGAAAGAATATTGGCATTCATCTTTAATATGTTACCTTGCATGGTATTTCCTTTATTGAGAAAGACATTGATATGAAATGGCTAGCCTGGAGATTGCTGTGCATGAATGTTGGTGCATCCTCTTTTTAAAGATCATTAGGAAGTAGAAAAGAGGACTCTGAGAACAGGAAGTGTCATAAACCATTTATAGCTTCTGGATTATGTCCTGGGTAACGTTTTTTATGTCATGGCTTCCATGCTGACATTTTGTGAATGCTGTCTCATTTAATAAATATAAATGTGATTACCTTGAATAGACTGTTTGGAGTGCACTGTAACAAGGTTTTTCCCTTTTGCATTATGAGATGCTTCTGAAATATATAAAATATTTTCTTCCCTGGTTCATTAGGACCAAATGTAGGACTTGTTTCTCAAGCCAAGTAGACGGAGTACCCGGTGGTGAAGCTATTAACAGTCAGGGAGGGAAGAAACCTGCTTCTCAGGACTGGCATCCTGCAGCCTGATCTTCACAGGAGAGAGACTTCAGTGATCTCATCGCTGCTATATCCAGCCTATAACATCTGACATCTTCGTCTCACATAGGATATTTATTGTGAAACTGAGGCAAAGCAAGTCAGGTTACGCAGTGAGGGAGGAAATCTGAAGCAGTGCAATTAATAATGGCACTGATTCCACTAAATTTAAGTCTAATTCTTTAGCAGCAGCTTCATTAATTAAAAAAATAAATAAATTCTCCCCTTCAATTTGTTGTGACTGGTTATGAGAGCCTGACACATTCTATGCATATTCAGAGAAGACACAGGACAATAAACTTTTAGGTTAGATACAAATCCTGCGGGACATTAGAGAGCCTTGTAAAGCTGAGGAATATACATATGGAGGGTAAACACCAGAACTGATTTTATTAGAAAATCAATACATAAAACAGTATCCTTGCACTTCAGCCAATTAAGACAATTATACACAAAAGTCTCTGAACTGCCTACACATGTTACATTAGATCTTTATTGGATAAAAGCCACAGCCAGGAACCACGACTTCCTTCTCCTACCTGAGAGCCCTAACTTTGAGGCTGTGGCTACAGTCCTTTACTCCAGATCTTTCTATCTTGTAAAGATTCTTCCTTGGCTGGCCATAAAATGGCTGCCACAATAAGAACCTCTCTCCTCTTCAATCTATCAAAACGACCCAATTGTCTGGTTGTTTTGTGCACTTCTTTACTTACGTTCCATTGACAGCCAAGGCAGTGTGGGATCAAGATCTCAGGCACCTAGTAGATGCATGCTCTGCTTGCCACAGTCTCTGTGCTAAGTGCCCATACTCTGTTTGCTCCTTTGGTGGTTGTCTTCTAAAATAAGTGAGTCCTGTGCATGCAAATGCCTCTCCTTGGCTGGAACATGTATACTCTGAGCAGAGGTATTTTGTATTGGTCTGACTGGCCCCCTCATATCCAAAATAGTGGGAGTTTTTTGTGGCCATTTTCCTATTGAGTGCCTTTAAGACAGGACTCACGCAGAAGGATGCTCTCTGGTTTAATTTTCTCCCCTCTACTGCTTATAAAGGTAGTTGCAATCTGGATGCCTTTGTTAAGAGTCAGATTCCAAATTTTTGTACTGCAATCCACAGTCTGAGTACCAGAAGAGAATGGATTGGATCTTGCTTAATGTTTAATCTTTAATTTAAACTCAATTTATTTTTCCCTGTCTGAAACACTGTAAGATGTAGTGCCCAGCCTGATTTATTTTTTTTTTTTGCAGAATCCAGATAAATTATATGAGTACAAATACTGGTGATACCTTTCCTTCTGCATGAAGACCCTCATTCCCTGTGAGTAAGCAGAGACTAGGATTCTTTTCTTGCAAACTGCATTTCAGTCATTCAAGATTTTTATAATCTGACTGCATACTGGGTACATGGATAATGTAATGTAATGTAATTAGAATTTCAGTGCATGTTCTCCATTTCCTTAATGTGAGTGAATGGTCTTCTTTTTCCTGATTTAAAATATTGGTTCTGGATGTCAGGCTCCTAAAAAAGTGTTCGATTGCTAACTGCAGAATGTGGATCAAATCAATGATACGAAACAAAGTGTGCTTTTTACACTTTAGCTGGGAGTTGTACTGGCCTGACCTCATTCACGTTCAGTTTTATGCTGCTGCCCTTTTGCTGAGGTAATGGAGCTATTCCAGACTTACATGGCTGTGCAGGACAGAGCATAAAGAGAACAAATGGATATCATTGTGCGGCTCTGGCTGTGGATGAGTGTGCAGAGACAGTGTGCGTGTTGCTGCGCTCCTGTGTGTTTGCACCTTGACAGGTGCCTGCACCCATGACTGCAGTGAAATTCTTAGGCAGAGGCTCCCAGTGTGTTCCCGAGCTGTGACTTCCTTCAGGAGCCCTGGGCTAAGGGGAGATGGAAGAGGAAGTGGACTCTCATAGCTCTTTACCTGCTGTTTTCCTGATTTAGAGAGTGACATGTTGATTTTCCTTCACCTGTTTAACACCACCAAAGTATCATAAAATGCCTATAAAATGAGGCTAAAACACAAACACTTGAGTCTTTGGGGAAAGACATACTTTATGGAAAAGATACTTTCCTTCCATTTTATACTGCACTAAGCCTTTGGATTAATAGTGTTCATTATAGTGGTAGTAACTTTACACTTAGAACAGCAACTGTGGTCCAGTTGTCTCTCAAAAATTGAGACTTGACTGAAAATAAATTTATTTGGTCTCTGTCTGAGTTTCTCCTACTAGGCCCCAAGCATGGATAGAATTAGATGAGCTTCTTGCTTTTTATAGATCAGTAGGATTAATTTAATTCAATGAATTCCATAAAGAACCTTGAAATTTCTTGACTGTGAGTTTTATTTTACTCAATAAATCTCTTCTACTATTTAGATTTTTATCACCTTAGAAGCTGTGCCAGAATTAGGTGTTCAATTACCCCAGATGATGTTACAGAGCTCATTTATGTATTGATGAATAGCCGGTCCTTTTCAGCTGTTTGATGTGTGTACTGAAGGTGATGATAACATTGTTGGATCAGAAGTATGTGTATGCTGGAGGTGTGTTAGTGTTTGGTGTCACTGAGAAATGCGATGGTAGTGGGCAATACCTAAAAGTTGGTCCTTTGTGGGCTGAGAACTGGCTTCTTAAAGTATGACTTGTTTTTCCACTGTGATGGAAGACATTTGGAGAACTATAATCCCCTCTAATTCACCTTTTGTGGAGGAGTTGCTATTAAGTTATCTCAGTTAATATTTGTATAGTGCTGATAGCATCCTGAGTGGCTCACAGGAATAAAGACAAAGTCTGTGATTTGAAGAAGTGGCAAATTAACATTTCCGTAGAGCTCAGCAACCTTGTGGATTGTAAATTGCAAGGACAGGCCTTAAAAAAAGCAATAATGTGTTGCAGGGATATGTGGTATCAAATGCTGTACAGTGAAACCACAGGGTAGCAACCATCAAGATTTTCAGTTCTGCTATTTTTCTGTTTGATTTTTCAGTGCTGAGATTTCTGTATCAGTTTTCTTTTGGGTATTTTCTGTTTTTTTTTTATTTTACACAATTTGTGTGCATCATATTCAAGAAAGAAACAATAACAGTAGATTGTGGAAGAGTGGGCCAGGTAAAAGTTTCTTTCAGGCAAATTAGCATAAAGAAAAGAACTTACGCTAAATGAGGCTCAGAAGAGACACCTTTGATTTTCACAACCATCCATTTCTCAGTAGAAGATTCTTTACCACGGGTTTTCAGTGGAAACAAAATGCCTCTAAACAGTTATAATTGGGACTTCAAGCAGACCTCCTGTTTTGGTTTTACTTGCAAAACTCTTGTAACATTTTCAGGGTTTAAAAAGTATTTTTTCCTGCCTCTGTGTTGCATGGTCAGGCTTCCCTACCTGCACAGAGTTTCATGGACATTCACATTGCCCTCCTGGTGCTATCTCGCTTTGTAACCATGAGGCAAGTCATTGGAATCTCACTCAACTTGGCCATCCAAGAACTGGGGATCTAACCTGAGAGAGAGATCTCTCTGCAGTCATTGGAATGAGATGGGAAGAGCAGGAAGGGGCAGGAAGCAGGCACAGAATAGTATGCTACATCTGAAGAGACATGTCCTAGGTTGGTAAAGAAATTATTCATCTGTGGAAGAGTTTCTTTCTACTGTGCTTTGGAGGAGCCTCATTACATGGCTAAAGTTACATTATATCAAGCTCATATTTTGTTTATTCTATTTTCTCAGATGGCAAATTCTTCATGAGGGAAGTAGTGCTTCCTAGCCATTGGAGTAGGAACCAGTATAATGACATCTAATTTTGGAGGAAATCTACAAATGACTGTAATAAAATAAAATTACTTTGCTGCTTTCTGTTCTTTCATTACCAATTTTTCAAGGTTTTCAACATCTTTTCAGTGTGGAATTTGAAATATTGCATTTCTGTGGGGTATCAAGCTGTCATGGTTTAAACCCCGTTGGAAATTAGGCACCATTCAACCCCCACCAGCAAGACTGGGGAGAGAATCAGAAGGGTAAAAGCTAGAGAACTCATTGGTTGAGATACAGGCAGTTTAATAAGGAAAGCAAAAGCTGCACACACAAGGAAAGCAAACCGAGAAATTAATTCACTGCTTCCCATTGGCAGGCAGATGTTCAGCCACCTCCAGGACAGCAGAGCCCCACCACATGTAACAACTACTTGGGAAGACAAATGCCATCACTTCAAATGTCCCTCCTTCCTTGTTCTTCCCCCCCAGTTTTATATACTTAGGATGATGTCATATGGTCTGGAATATCCCTTTGGTCAGCTCGGGTCACCTGTCCCGGCTGTGCTTCCTCCCAACCTCTCAGGCCCCTTCAACCTGCTTGTCAGCGTGAGAGCACAAACAGCAGAAAAGGCCTTGGATCTGTGTAAGCCCTGCTCAGCAATAACAAAGTCATGTCTATATTATCAACCCTGTATTCAGCACAAATCCGAAACATAGCTTCATACTAGCCATTGTGAAGAAAGTTAACTCTATACCACTAAAACCAGCGCACAAACACTTACAAAATGAACAGCCATTACTTTGGGGAAGACTTATAATATTCAAAATAACTTATAGGTCTAGTTTAGTGCTCAAATAACTGAACTAAAAAAAATTTGATCAATTTCTAAGCCTAATTTGGTTTCATAATTTCACCCAGCTGTTTTATATACAGCAATGCCAGTTGCAGAATATTCATATCTACCTGTCTGCGCTTTATTGGCAGAAATGTTCTATCATATTTAAAAGTTGGGTAGCCCCAAATGGTAAATCTACATGGGAAGGTGTCTCTAGGTATTATCGGAGGAAGGACATTACAGTCTCTCAATTTCCTCAGCTTTTCTTCTTTTCTTTTGCCCTGCTGGAGGGTTCTGCTGTGAAATCTTTATTCGCTTTTGCTGTTTATTGTTGTTTACTGCATTTGGAAAAGACTGGATACTCTTCTCTGACTGCCCTCATCCTATCCTGGTACTGTAGCACTATTGGGCCTGGGGTTGTTGCTTTACTATTTACAGCACTGCGGAATATAATAAAACCATAGAGGATCCCTGTCTGGAAGTGACCTCCAAATATCATCCGATTCTATCTTTCACAGGAAAGGAAGCCTAGATGATATTATCTATCTGCCCAATTAAATCTTAAAAATTTCCAATGGTAGCGACTCTATCACATCCCTGAGGATGTGATCATTCCAGTGACTGGTTGCTCTTAAAGTAAAAAATTTCTTTATCTTGTCAAGATTAAATCATTCTCAGTGTAACCAGTACCCATTTTCCTTTGTCTTTCTCATCTGGCTCCTTGAGAAGAGAGAGTCTCCGTCACCTTTGCAACTGCCTTTTAAGTACTGAAATACTGTGATGAGGTCCCTGCTGAGTCTTTTTCGCACTTAAATGATCTAACTCCTTCAGTCTTTCCTCATTAGACAGGATGTTCACCCCTTTTAATCATCTTCATGGCACTCCTGTGGACCCTTTCCAGTCTGTCCACATCTTTCTTGAATTGTGGGGACCAGAACTGGACACAGTACTCTAGGTGCAGCCTGACAAGCACTGAACATTTTAGAATGATCTTATCTCTATACTTCTAGTGATACCTCTGCAAATGCAACCTGGGACTTGATTTGCCTTCATGGCTGCAGAGGCATGCTGCTGACTTATGTTCAATTTGTTTTTTGCCAGGATCTCCAAGTCCCATTCTGCTCCCCAGCCACACAGATCCTAGTCTGCACTGTGCTTTTTAGTTACTTTTTTCCCGATGCAGGAGTTTGCATTCATCTTTGTTCATATGGTTCCTGCTAGCCCACTCTCCCAGGTCTCTCTAAAGATGGCTTTCTCCTCTTGCCACCCAGCTTGGTGCCCTCAATAAACATGGCAAACTGCCAGAAGGCTCTCTCCTGTACTCTCTGCATTTTCAACTTCTCACTTCTATTAGATCTCCCGTATTTTCTAACATACAAATATCTCCACAGAGACTCTGTTAACCAGCGCAAAAGCTTTTGTTAACAGTGGGTGGATCGGACAGAGCAGGGCATCCTGACTGTCCTGGGACCTTCCTGAGTGACACGTGTGACAGCTGTAGCACTTACACTCTGTGTGCCACAAGGATGGCTAAATAGAGATGCTGATCAATACTATGACTTTATTTTTATACCATATGTTGTAATTAGCTGAATAAAAAATATTACATTTTCTTCTTTTCAAGTAGAAGATACTTACCCCTTATGATGCTCATCAGCCATTCCAAATGTTCTTTTTACATGCTTGCGATTCTTCCTTCTGTCTTAGCTTCCTGATCCTCAAGAGTGTGCAACAGATAGTCACAGGAGCAGACATCATTCTTAACAATTTTCATCCTTTCTTATTCTCTGATTTTTTCCTTTCCAGTGGTGCTCAATATAACGTTTAATCTTCTCTTCATTCCTCTGGAATCTTCAATCCTTGCTTTTCCTATTCCTGTCTGTCATCCGTGTAGCAGCATTCTGCAGTGAAGAAAAGATTTTTATGCAAATACGAACTCACAAAACTATTTAGTTTCAGATGCTATGATGCAGGTTGTACACTATTACTGAATGACTTGTTCTGCAAATCAACTGAATGTTCTTATTTTTTCCCATTCAATGTAATTTAAGAATTTCTTCAATGAAGAGGAAACATACGTACAAACGAAAATAAGAAAAGATTTGAACAGAAGTGAAGTATGCATCTTATAATCATAGATCTGTTAAATATAAACATAATATATAAGGTATCAGTCTTAATAAACAGGATAGAGGTGCATTTTTTCCATAAATAAATTACATTGGCATTCAGCCATAAGGAATTTTTTTCTCCCACATTATTACTACTTTGTTTATTGTAAACTGCTGCTGGAGCTGGTGTGTGGTTATAGCAGGCAAAGGGCAGAATAACTTCAGAAAATAGGCTGCTAGGGAGACAGCTACAGATGCTTTCCTTCAGTGAATGTTCAGGAAACATAAGTTCCAGGTAGCCCATAGGAAAAGTATGATGTAGGTCTCTTGGGCACATTACAAAGGAAAAATCAGAAACTGAATACAGTGTCTTAATATATCGAGCCTTACAACTCTTATACAAAGACAATCTACTGTCTTCATGAAAGGAGGGGGTAGTCAGAAGAAGGGGAAGAGGAAGGGGAAGAGGAAGGGGAAGGGAAAAGGGAAGGGTTTTCTCACTCAAGAAGTCAAAAGCAATGGGAAGTTTGTCTTCAGGTTTAAGGAAGGCAGAATTAAAGTTCACATTTACTAATTATATCTAAAATGCTTTTATAGTGATATTTATATAATTCTCTACACAAGCCTTGTTATCCAGTTGTGTTTGAGATCCCTTAAAATGGAATCATCAATTTGGTGGCCTCAGGGATTGGGACCCTCTGAAACCACAACTACCAACAAAACATATGAGTCTTGTGTTCATAGCGTTGATCCAGAGGATCCAGGAAAGAAAGACTATATACAGTATTATACAGTGGGCAAATGAACTCCCAAAATGGAGTCTCTAATGGAGTATCCTGGAGTCTCCTCTTTATTGCAAATTCATCTGGTTTTATATCCCAAAGATTGTTTTGGTTAATACAGCTAATAGACAAGAGAAAAGGTGGTTATGTGTCACTGTCCCAGAACCACAGGACAGACACAAGATGATGTTTATATCCCTAAGACATTATATCATACTCTGGACATGCTGTGTTAATAATTTAATATGCTACAAAGACTGAATAGCTGCTCACCCTCAACTTTGTGTGTTTCCACGATAGCAACTTTTATGGTACTAGTTTCTGCATGTGCTGGGTATAAAGGCATTTCTCTACATAGGGTCTTGGAAGCAGAAAAACAAGAGCAAAAGCTCTGTTGGTGTTTGCCAAAGGGCTGTGAAAGCTGCCAGCCGGCCCCCTTCTCCTTGAGGCTGTCCATGTCTGGATGTCTCTTGGTGCCTGTGAAGTGGCTGGAGCCTGTGAGGCAGGCTCAATATTTTTGCTGTCGCCACTTTTCTCAACAGTGGCCATCTGCAGGGGAACATAATGATTTGGAAATCCATCCTTCTGCCAGACTCAGAGGGAGGATTTGAGATGAGACCTGATGTTCAGCTGATGTGCTAAGTCCCAAGTATATTTTTGCTAGGAGAATCTCACTTTCAATGATTATTAAATCCATCTGTTGATCAATTGGTGTTTCTATCCCGCTGCTCCTTGGCAGCTCAGATGCATTGTGAATGACTGGTTTAGACAGCTAGGTCAGAACAAATTGTTCTAATTGCATATAGCCATTTTACTTGTAAATTTCTGCCTGTGCAAGAATATCCTAGAGCTAATCTTAAGAACAACACCTATTTGATTATTTCCCTAATTAAACACAGTTGACTGCATGTTAGAATATTGGCTTCAAATTTTATTTGGGTAATGACTTGGTCCCCTCCATCCCCTCTCAAAAGGTGCTCAGGAGGCTGCTTTATGATGTGTGCTTCAGGCTGTCTCCCCCAGCAGCAACTCTGTAGTCAGCCTTGTTTAGCATCTCTGCCGGGTGCTCTCAGGCCTGCCCCAGGACAATGAAAAGATAGCAGTTAGCTGAGCAAGGCTCTGCACTTTCCCAATTATGTGCTTTTCCCTGAGGACAACAGGGAATAGAGAGAGGACAGGAAGCAAGCAGAACAAGGCACCTAATTCTGTTTTTCTCAGTTGACTTGCTGAGGGACATTCCCAGCACACTGGGCCCAGCACCTTGCTGCTCCCAAGAAAGCTGTCCTTAGCAGATTACTCAGCCAGGCACTGTGCACGTCTTACAGCTGGATTTCCTAAGAATGTCATTTTGAGACTCATCAAGATCGGGTCTGTGCCCTCTGAGGAATACCTCACACGGCTACACAGGGAAACAATACCTTTCTGTTCAGAAAGCTATTAGGCGACAGCTGTAAGAAAATGTATTAAGCTACATAATTTGGAAGTCTTTCCAGGAACAGTCCCTCCCGCTTGGTTTCCAGTGAATAGTTATTGGCAGGGAGGTAGAATCTATTTCAGCTGAGGTGTTGAAAAAAGTAATAGCCTCCTCAAGGAGCTGTGACATTTTTGAAAAGCCAGAGCTCTGACAGCCGGCAGAGCAGCATGTTAGGGAAAGCCTGAAGCTGCCCTCATCCCCCTCCAATCACAATTGCGGAACACTGTGATGGGAGAGCTGCTCCTCCTGATTTGGGTATAAATTCATAAAAAATACAACCATAGAATTATGAGGAGGCTTGAAAACGTCTTTAATTCCAAAGAATTAGAAATCATACAACAGTAGAACAACTGGCTCATGAAAGTTACATTTGGGGCCAGAGAGGTGGTCAGCAGGAACTATCATGCTCTGGGATGGCTCCTGAGACTTGACAGTCACAGAGGAAGGCCCAGAGGGATTTCTTGTCCACTCTTTTGAGGTTTACATGCACGCTGCAGTCTTGAGTCACTGAGCTTCCTGAGTACATATTGAGGTGCAGAAATACCACCAAATAAAACAATAATATAGTCTTAAAGAAGACAATATAAAGTAAAGCCACTGGTAGACATTTGGCTATAGAGGTGTGAGGAATTGGTATGATAATCGTAAACTCTAGCCTTAAGAAAATAAATAACATATGTACCAGATGTAGTAATTTATGTGATTGAACCATCGCAAAGTAATTCTATAATCTGTACAGTTTTGCTCCAAGAACACTAAATCTGGAATCTGTTATTTTCAAAGTCTTTTAACCTGTAAATTCCTGCTTATTTAACATACGGCAAAAATTTGATTAGCATAAAAGGTTAAAAAATGCCACAGGTCACATTTAAATTTCCTCAAATTATTAGAACCCAAAGGTCACTATGACAGTTGGAGATTTTAGTTTCACAGTTCAGTCTCCTCTCTGTTTCGCAGAGGTCTTCTCTTCTTTATAAGAGAAATCATTCCTTTCCTAAACGCTAATTTGTGAGTCTAGGTTTGATTCAGTGTTTTGCATTCTAATTCAACAGCAATATCAAAATTGAGTCCTTCTTCACTAGTGATATGCAGACACTTTAATGGAGTGGAGGGACAGCACTGGGCTCTCTACTCAGTTTTGCTATAAATTGCAGCTGTTCTGTACATTAATGCAGTTATTGGTACTTACTAGCATGTCTGGAATAGATCCTCTCTGGTTACAACCCTTCAGTAATGAACATCAGAGCATACCACCTGGAACAAATGTTTAGGCTGCTCCTCTAACCAGAGGAGATGGGTGGGCTGCAGTGTATATATTGTATGGGATGTAAACCAGCTCCTGAATGTCTGTCTCTCACCAAAGAATGACTCTAAATTACTAACTGGGATTAGATGAATCCTCTCTCTTTTTCTTTCTGTACAAAGTTTTCCACAGCTAGACTCCTGCAGGAAGTTTGTTGTCTACCTTTTTAAGTGATCAAGTATTCCCCATACAGATATCCTTCACAATGGAAAATGCCAGTAATTAAAGTCGAGGAAGGAAAGCATCATGGGCACCAAAAAAAACCCAGAGAAATGAAATGTTTATGAGGTGTTCAGATAATGAGTATAATCAAGTTATGTGATCAGATAATAAAGTCAATGGATCTTTTTAATAATATAGTCTTCCTAGATAAAAAATCTCTTCCCTCAAGAGTGTTTTACAAGAAAGTGTTGTTTTTGGTAAATATTCAATGGGAAGAAGTCAGATATTTTGCCACAAAGATTTTTTTTGCACTTATGTGTCAATAATATATTATATATGTGCTTATTTCACTATTATTTAAATACTGACACGAAAAAAAATCAGAACAGCGCAATTGAAATATAGTATTTTGAGTGTCTGAGGGCTTTTTGGAGATCTCAAATTGATTTCACTTCTTATAGAAGCCTGAATTTTCTGTGAAATTCTAATGTAGTTTTTCAGGAAGAGTTTAAAGAAGACTAATTGACAGAAATGTGTATGAACAAGTCCTTGTTGTCAATCAGTCCTAACACATTACAATATCTAATTTCTCCCTTCTCATATGGTGGTCCTTGTTGTGTTCCTGGCAAGCTGCAGTCCACACATCTGTATGTATCTTTCCTACTGACTTGCAGTTTTTTTCCTTAAGGATAAAGTATGCATAGGTGAACAGAACTATGCAAAGACAGGTGCATGCTAAAAGAGTAAATGCCTTGTTGATTACATAAATTAAGACCAATTTCAAAACACAGCTGCTTGATACTAACATGTCTCCCTTAGCTATTGTTTTTAACATGTGAAACCTGCTTAAGGAGATTTTTTGTCACATCGGCTAGTAGGTATAGAGCATGTGATAGAGCAGTTGTATGTGGAATAATGAGAATTTTAGTTAAAAATATCCAAATTTCACAATGATTTTTTTAATAGGTGAGGGCTTTGAACTTGATTAGCAGTGACATATCAATGTTCAGGTTTTCACAAGGAAAAAAACACAACTTCCTTTTGGATCCAGCAGGAAGGATGTTTAGGATATATATCTACTTCCAAATCATAGTCCAAAAGTAATGAGCAAAGAATTAGTATTCTCCAATATACAAATGAGCTTCATATAGTAAAGAAGAAAAGAGCACGTTTAGGGGGTTTCCTTTTCTCAAAAGTTTGCATCTGCTCACAGTTGAACACATTCACAGAACATTAGGATGGAGAACCACTAAAATATATCTGACTTAGTCACTGGTTTCTTGTTGACTCATTTCAGATAAGTCCCATTTACTTCAGAATCACAGATATGACGTTTGTAAGGAGAGGTTCTGCTTTATAGGTCCGTGCTAAAGTTCTTTGGGGAAGACAGTGGGAATAAGGATGTGATGATGCTGACAGACCAAATTTGGAGTCCTGAAAGGTATTCAATGGAGTCCTTNAAAAAAAAGAGAGAAAGAAAGAAGAAAACTAAGTAAAGGAATGAAAAGTTCCTTGTATTGCTGATTAATTGTTGAGAATGGAAAGTTTGAGTAAATGGTTGGAGGCAGCGAGGTTGGTGGAGAAAGGTCACCAGTGGATTCCTGTTGAGGTCTGAGAAGGGTTGTTCAACATATTCATAAATGGTCTGGAGGAAGGGGTGAACAGTGGCATGACAAAGGTTGCTGATGATGTAAAATTATTCATAGCAGGGCTAACAACAAAGGCAATGGCTGAATGTGAAGACTAACAGAAAGAATATGAGACTGAGTAACTGGATAATAAAATGGCAGATGAAATTCAGTGTAGACATATGAAAGCAATGCACAGAGGGAAAAATCCTAACTTTGCATATGAAATGATGCCCCGACCAATTACCCAACCAATACCTGTCTAGAGTAAAATCTTGAGGTTATAATAAATATTTCCATGAAAATGTCAGTCTCAGTTCTCAGTAGCAGTCAAAAAAGCAGATGTGTTAAGAATCATTAGAAGAAAACTGAGAACAATAACAGAAAATATCATAATGCCATTGTATAAATTCATGGTTTGCTCACATCATAAATGTTCTATAAAGCACAGGTACCCTCATCTTTAAAAGCAGATGTTAAAGCTAAAAAATGTCCTGTGAAGGGCAACAAAATTTTTTACAGTGTTCAGTAACTTCCATGTGTGCATGAACTAAGCAAACCAGGACTCTTCAGTACTGGAAAGGAAGCTGCTACAGAAGGGGATAAGACAGATGCAGGAAACATCATAAACAATGATACATTCATCATTTCTTCCAATGCAAGTATATAGGGATTTAATAGAGAATGCACAAGGAGGTTGAAAACAAACAGACAGGAGCATATTTCACCCATATAGGGTAGTCAGCCTATGAACAAAGTGCCTGTGGCTATTGTGGATGCTCAAGCCGCAGGCTTAAAAGAGAGAGTGGACTAGTCCATAAAAGAGAAATATATTGACAAATCCTAAATAGATACCTACCACATCTATCTCAGGGATTTTCTGAGGTGAAAATAAGTGAAGGCTTGGATAATGTTAGATGAAGGCAACAGTTTATGACAAAGATCTTGTTACTACTGTTTAGCACTCTTTCATCAGTTAAAACATATTCATAAAGGCATATAGCCTTGAGAGTAAATCCAGAAAGTGAAAAAAAACACCCAGTAGGGTAGCAAAGGTACTCTGTTGCTGCAGTGCAGGAAACAGGGCAATACAGATCTTTGAAGGGAACACTTGGAAGAGAAAGAAACAGAGGGGAGGATAAAGGTAAAGTTGTTTGGGAGGAAATAAATTTTTTATAAATGGAGGTGATGGGATGTGACATAGGATTTTGATCTGTTGGAATGCAATGGCAGAGAGGACTGATTTATAATTTGCAGAGGTCTGTTAAATAAGGGGTTGAAAACTCCTGATTTCAAGCTACTTTTAAGCAGTAGAATGATATCCCATAGTTCTTACTGAATTTTCCTGAAGCTTTTAATTCTCTTTTTTTTTAAATGTGTTTAGAGACCTTTAATCTCTATTGTTCTGTTCCTGATAAAGTATACCAATAAAAATCAACCTAAGCATGTCTATTTTCCTTAAAAGTACACATGATAAGCTCAGAAGCAAGGAACAGAATTTTCAAAGAGGGTAAATTTTATATTAATCAAAATCTCTTTTATTTTGGGATAATGAAATAGCTTAACATTTTATGTTGCCACAGGCAGGAACACCTGCTACTAGACCAGGTCAGTTAAATCTCCATCCCACCTGCCCTTGAACAATTCTGGGGCTGATGTATCCCTTCTAGTTCTCTAGACAACTTCTTCCAGTGCCTCACTACCTTCACAGTAAAGAATTTCTTGCTAACATTTAATCTAAATATCTCATTTTTTTTTTTTAATTTAAAGCCATTATCCTTTGTTCTATCATGTCCTTGCAAAAACTGCCTCTCCAGCTCTCTTTTAGGCCCTCTTTTGGTACTGGAAGTCTGCTATAAGGTTACTCCTAAGTCTTCCATTCTTCAGGCTGAACAACCCCAAATCTCTAAATAGGCCTTCATAAGAGAGATGTTCCAACACCCTGATCATCTCTGTAGCCCTCCTCTGGGCTCACTCCAAAAGGTCTATAGTCTTCTTAAATTAGAGGCCCTAGATGCAGTACTGTAGGTGGGTATCACAAGAGCACAGTAGAGGGGCAAAATCACCTCCCTCGACCTGCTGAGCATGCTGCTTTTGATCTAGCCCAAGATACATTTGTTTTTCCAAGGCTGCAATCACACACTTCTTGGGGCTACTTTCAATAAGTTTTCTGCCCAGCCTGTATTTGTGTTTGAGATTGCCCTGAACCAGGTGCAGAACCTTACACTTGTTCTTCCTGAGCTCCATGAGGTTTGTACAGGCTCACTTCTCAAGTGTGTCAAGGTCCCTCTGGATGGAAACTCTTCCCTCCAGCATGTTGACTGCACCACAAAGCTTGGTGTGATTGGCAAACTCACTTAGGGTGTACGGAATCCCGCTGCCCATGTCACTGGCAAAGATGTTAAACAGGTTTGGTCCCAGTACTGGCCCCTGAGGCGATGTGACACTGCTCTCCACTTGGACATCAACGCATTCACTGTTACTCTCCAAGTATGACCATCCAGCCAATTCCTTATCCATTAAGTGATTTAATCATCAATCCATGTCTCCAATCTCCAGTTTAGAGACAAAGATATCGTGATTTTCACGAGTCCAGGTAGATGACGCCTGTTGCTCTTCCCTCTTCTACCACTTTTGCAACTGCTTCATAGAAGGCCACCAGATTTGTCAGACATGATTTATACTTAGTGAAGCCATGTTAGCTGTCGTCAAGACAGCTTTTTTTTTTTTTTTCTTTTTTATAAAAGAATCTTTGATGAAATTATCAGAGAGGTTAGAGTAGATATTAAGCATACAACACTCTGGAGGCTTCTCTATTATTTGACAAGGAATTGAAGGGACTTAAGTGATGAAAATCAGAAAGGTGACAGTGCTGGGGAATACTACAAGTCACATCTCTGACCTTAATTAGTTCCATCCTTATATCTGCTTCTGTGGATTCCCTCCTTATACTTACAAAGGTTAAAATCTCTGTCATATTTAGAAGGCAGCATAAAGACTGGTGGCAGCAAGGTTCCCAAACCTGTGAGAATGTTGTCACCATTTATAAAATGTCTCAGTAAGAATTTCTTTTTTCTTCTTGCCCCAAAAGACATCTACATATTAAAAAAACATCCCCTGTTGTTCACAAAGAGGTGACACCTTAGCTGGAAGGGGCTACAGCCTATTCCTGATGTTTTACTTGTAACTGTAGGAGGAGACAAATAGAGGTTTTTTCCCCCATATTAGATCTGTGATTTACAGTTCAGAGATGAGTACAGCCTTATTGTTGCTGATGGAAGCTAATGTATTCCTTCATTTATGGTTTTTAAGGACACATGTGTATTCTAGGGCCTGAAGGACAACAGCTTTTCTCTGGCAGATACCTTCACCACTGGTTAATATAGAGCGTTTTCTGTCTAAAGCATTAGTTCAATAGCATATCAAACTGGCAATTAGGTTCATATATATATATATCATCTTCCTTCTGGTTTAGCCATTGTGGAGACCTACAAAGACCAGGAGCAAGAAGAAAACCACCTGGGCGTTGCTGTTTCTAAAAACTGGACCATTAGCATTGCAAAGTATAGAAGGTAAGGCAACAAAATATGATTGAGAAGAAAGTCTTACAAATCTGTGGGAAGAGTAAAGAAGGAGAAAAAAACTCTCTCCCCAAAAATCAGATTCTTGAAAATCTTTAGGATTGTGATACCACTCGTGTTTTGTAAAGTCAACAGAAAGGTTTTGCTCCTCTAATAAACATGATGAAGCATCCTCAAAAGCAAAGAATTAATGTCTGCAAATCTCAGGAAGACTAACAAAGAGACAAAAGTATCATTGAGAAAGATGTTCAAGGAATGAGAGGTAGCATCCGATTTGTATTCTTCCAAGAGACACAACCAAGCCTCAGTAATTTTCTGGCTTCTTATGAGGTTTGGGGGTTTTTTTTAAGTGGATTTTTTTTTTTTTAGATTTCAAACATATAAATGTATTGGAGGATTTTAGTATATTTATATTAGTTTGCTTGTTCTTTCTGTTTATTGATAATAAACATATCTCAGGTTAATAGACTTTTCCTTTCTTGCTTATGAACCTCATTCCTTCCAGAAAAAGACCTACAGCTTAGTTTGACTGACTCTTTCCATCTGCCTGAGCCTCTGAGGATTTCTCTAAAGAAAAATAGCTTCAGGAATTATCTCAATGTAGCGCAGTCAGTAGTATAAGGAAGTAGCATTTTCAACTAAGGTACTTGGAAGAATTGCAGTCTTTTAAGATTAATGAAGACCTCAAATGGACATATTCTAAATATTTGTGCTTATTTCCTCTATACCACCTGCTAGTAGTGCTTACTAGCTTGGCAAGCCAAGAAACCCTGCAATAGTGTGCTCAGTGTTAGCCCTAGTGCTTGTGGTGCAGCCTGCCTGGGGCAACTCTGAGGATGAGGAGAAGCCATGCTGTGTGGTCTGGAGCTAGTTAATACCTACAGAGAGACATCAACAAATTACAGGCCCAGGCAATCACCAGCCATATGAAGCTGAACAAGGGGAAGTGCCAGATTCTGCACCTGGGATGGGAGAATCCCGGATGTACGTAGAGGCTGGGCAATGAGAGGCTGAAAAACAATATCACAGAAAGGGACCTGGGTGTCCTGGATGATGGCAAGTTGGATATGAGTCAGTATGCCCTGGAAGCCAGGAGGGCCAACTGTCTCCTGGGAGGCATCAGCCGGTCAAGGTTGGGGATTGTCCCGGTCTGCTGTGCACTGGTGCAGCTTCACCCTGAATGTTGTGTGCAGTTTTGAGCACCACAGTATAAGAAAGATGTTAAGGTCTTAGAGGGTGTCTAAAGGAGAGCAGCAAAGATAATGAAGTGCCTGGATGGAAAGCCATGTAAGGAGTGGCTGAGATCACTTTGTCTGTTCAGCCTAGGGAAGAGGAGACTGGGGGGAGATCTCATAATTTTCCTTATGAAGGCAAAAGGAGGGGTAGACACTGATCTCTTCTTTGTGGTGACCAGTGAAAGAACATGAGAGAATGGCCTGAAGTTGTTTCAGAGGAGGTTTAGGTTGGATATTAGAAAGAGATTCTTCACCCAGAGGATGGTCAGGCACTGGAACAGATTCCTCAGGGCAGTGGTCACAGCACCAAACCTGACAGAGTTCAAGAAGCGTTTGGACAATACTCTCAGGCAGTCTTGGCAGTGATCCTGTGCAGGGCCATTGTGAAGGAGTTGGACTCAATGAACCTTGTGGGTCCCTTCCAACTTGGCATATTCAGTGATTCTGTGATGGAGAGGACACCTGGCTTTGAGTTAATCAGTGACAGTGCTGCTTGTGTTTCATGCATGCTACTCTTGCCAAGTTAAATCTAAACCTAGAAGTATTGTTGCTGAAATTCCTCTAGAGCAAGGGACAAAACATGAGATAACCTGTACTGTCATGGCATAAGTTTGATGAAGTTGAGGGTGAAAAAAGGCACAGTTGCGGAGAGATCTGTGTTCTAGTTTATCTAGTTTATCAACCTAGTAAACTTTGATTTTCTTCTCACTATTTCGCATGAGCCCCATCATATTTTTTTGTTTCCTTCAGTGTTTCAAATTATGTGATGCCAGAAAAATGTTAATTTCCTTGGAAATTTTGCCTCTTAGAATTCTGGAGAAAGTCCTGATGTTAAGATCAGGACATCACGGAAAGGAAAACACAAAAACCTCAAAAACCTAGCCAAACAAAAAAGCTTCCTTTAAAACTAGTGTCTTATTTTTAGGACAACTGCCTGTGATACCTTGGGGGTTTTCCACACATTTTTGGGGGGCTAAATTTAACTGCTTATTTTAAATTACAATCTCTCTCTCAGAGGCCTGTGCTTAGATATTAGCATTCTTCTGTATAGATAAGGAGGTAGCAAGACCTGCTTGGAAAGGTGAGGGGGCAGATCCTGAATGGGCACAGGAAACAAGGGAAGGTCTCATTGGGTACTTTAGGGACATAAGTGTTAGGTCAGCTTGGGTTGGATGAAATGATGGGTGGTAGCTAAGAAGGTTATAAATATAGAGAGGTTGTTATTCTCCTCTTTGGATCACAAGACTTCACCTGTAAAGCTGTTCTTCCCTTCGCCCATCTTAAATCTGTATTGTTTTTTAATTTTGTTCTGATTTCAGGCAACACCTGAGCTTTAATCCCAAATCAGTGCTTTAGAACACATGACATCAGCTGTAATGATTTCCACATCTGTATAATTGGGATAAATATAGTTAACTGCCTCAAAGCAATGTTGGAAAGATAAGCATTTGGAATAACATACGAGATGGAAGTAACTATACACCTATAAAGTATTAATGTTATTAGTTATGATATTTTGGCAATTAAAACACATTTTTTTTCCTGTACTTAGTCTTTTAACTAACAACAGAGCATAAAGTATGATTTTTCTTTATGTGAAATACCCCAGAGAAAAGCGTAAATTTATATTTACTGTCCAACAGAAGGGATGAGTTGGCTTGTTAAAGGCAAATTGCATTAAGTGTAGAAACCCAACAAAAACGTCAATTACAGTGTTCGCCCTTATGCACTCACCTTGAAGCTGTTGACCAATTGTGTGGGAACAATTATCTCCATGGGTTATTGATTATATTCAACCCTCAGGCATCTATAGGCCTCATAAGGCACTTTGTGGGTGCAAAAAGGGTAAATTTTGTTGGTTCTTTTAATAGCCTTCTTGAATAATTAGAGAATGTATTAATCAACCCCTAGCAGCAGTTACCACTACTAATCAAGCTAGATAGATAATTTGATTAATTAGAGATTCTTTAGGACATAAATAATGATATTAGGTGAACTAAAAATACAAGATACTGACACAAAGTTCTGATTTATTTATATATAGGGGAAATAAATTGTAAATATGTTGGTACTGGTTAATGGAAGTAGATAGGGATTGCCAGAGGGAAAGAAATTATTGTCTTTTTATTTCCAGTGATGAACTGACACAAACTAACAGGATTTGAAGCAAACCACAACAAGGTAAAGGGAAGCCCTTCTCTTTTGAATTCTACTGTACCGATACAGGATTTTCTTTAACTATGAGAATTTTGACTCCTGTTTTACAGGCAAGTCTTTTGTTTCGAGTTTGCTACTGTTAGGTCTTTATGGGTTTTCTCATAATCTCTTGGGAAAATAGTATTCTCTGCATACTGATATGCAGCTATTTTTTGTAGCATGTCCATCGTGAATATTTAGCACTGGGTTTTTTTCTGCCTACCACATATACTTTTTTCCTTTAGTATCTATTTTCTTATTTTTTTGTTTTGTTCTCATGGCAATTAATATAACTCCAGTCTAATCCAGAGGAGATAGGATTGCAAAATCTTAGTTTCAGTAAGTCCTTCCAGGAGACCTCTGTGGATGAAGACTGCCTAGGAACCCAGCAAAAACTATGTCATCTCACATCCTTGGCAGTTTAATGTCAATGGCAAGTTCTCTTCCATTTTTCAATTGGTATTTTCCCCTTTCTGCTCAAAGGAATGTCAAGATGCGTTTGATACACGTGCCACTGTTCAGAAATGGGCCTGGCTGTGTATTGCTAGTGATTCAGGTCTTACTGCAAGCACCAAATGAATTGAAAATTATGAGTAGCAAACTGTGGTATAAATTGTACCTCTCAAAAAACCCCTATTTAATGGCAGATTGGGCACATCTCTTAGCTTCTGCTACTTACAAAAAAAAAAAAAATCTCTTTATCTCACTCTGGAAACACTAACAGTATTAGTCTTGCTTTAGCTCAGTGGTTTGTACACCTCTGAAGAGAAGCAACATTTCAAAAATTTATGATTTGGGTGACAGACACAAGCCCTAGTTATCCTATATGAATTCAGGTCCCTTCCCATTCTCTTTGGTAATTCCTGCAAGTGAAATAATTACAGAATAAAAAGGCAAAAATGCATGGACAAAATTTGCATACCATTGCAAAACTGTATCACCAAGTACAGGCCTAACAATTAAGAGAATAAAATTGGAGGATAATGAATAACAATAAAGCTAGATTTACATCTAGAGCCTTAGGGGTTTTTTTAACATGACTGATTTTGGCTGAACATATTTTTGTTAGAGAAGGTTGTACCTTGCATATAAGATTTCATTATTCCTATGTCAGAGAAATTAGTATCTGCAAACACATCTGTGGTTCGTTCTTAATTAACAGTTACTGAAAATGTAAATTGAATCCTTAATGTTGTATAAAGCATATGATAAAAAAAATGTTTTTGGTGAATCCAGCTTTATAGTGCTGATACATTGTGTTTTGAACCAGAAGCTCACACGCTATATACGAGACCCTATCCATGAGAAAAATGTGTGCAGTGTATTTAGGTTCCTGTAATTTCCAAACATTTGAAATTGGAATTACTTTTATTTTTAAGAAAGAAACAGAAAGAATGGCAAGTTCTTATATGGTGTAGCTTTGTACATTTGCTAAACATTTATAGAATCACAGAATCATTAAGTTTGGAAAGGACCTCTAAGACCATCAAGTCCAACCATTTATTTGGCTCTGCCAAGTCCTCCACTAAACTGTGTCCCTCAGTGACACATTTGCATATCTTTTAAATGTCTCCAGGGATGGTGATTCTATTGCTTTGCTGGACAGCCTGTTCCAAACCTTGACCATCCTTTCAGTGAAGAAATTTTTCTTAATATCTGATCTAAACTTCTTCAGATGCATATGAGGTCGTTTCCTCTCATTCTGTCACTTGCTATCTGGGAGAGGAGATCAAATTTCATCTCACAGCTGTAGAGAGCAAGAAGGTTTCTCCTAGCCTCATTTTGTCTGCCTTTTCATCCTGGTTGGGTGTTCTATAACAGATTCTTGCCAGGATATCTGCCTTGTTGGCCTTCCCCCTGATTCTTACCCACACACACCCAACCCAAGTGTCACTGCCATCAGGCTCTAGACAATCAAAGTACTCTCTGACCTACAGGGCCACCCCACTGCCTCTCCTTCCTTGCCTGTCTCTTCTGAAGAGTTTGTTGCATATCTTCGATTATGTGAGTCATTCTACCATGTCCTCATGATGACAACTATGTCATAGTTTTCCTATTGCACCATGGCTTGCAGTTCTTCCTCTTGATTGCCCTTGCTGTGAACATTGGTGTAGATACACCTCAGTTGGGCTATTAACCCCACTACCTTTTTTGGTAGAGAAATTCTAATTCTTGCATGACCATTCTCATGTGCTTTTGTGACTTCTAAGATGTCAATAACCCTTGAATCCTTGCTCTCACGTGGTTCTTCATCTCCTACCTCCACTTAGACAAAAGACTGAAGAATTTACTAGCACAACATCCCACAAACAGAGGTGTGCGACCTCCAGGCTTATCTTTAGTGATGTTGATTTTATTCTCTTCCCTCCTTATTGCTAACAGAGGTATGGAAAATGATATTTTACAAACAACTGGCCAGAGAGGAAGAAAAACCTTTATGAGGATGCAGATTTAGAGGAGAATGTTATCATGTCCTCTGATAAACTTTCCTAAAGCTGTGTGAGAGAGAGGCACTTGAGCTTTTCTTCTGACTGTTGACATTACATCATAACAGCAAAATTTCTGGAAGATACAAAATTCCTTGTTATACACTAAAGTGGCAGGAGGTAGTAGTTTATACTTACATTGCCACCACTATTATCTTAATATAGAAGGAGGAACGAGATCAATAAATAATAATGGAGTAAGTATTTTCGATCCTGCTCCAGTAAAAGTCTCAATAAGAATAAGGAAAGGTGCTGCTCTAGGGCCTCTTGGCTGGCACAGGCAGGACTGAAAAGTGGCGGGGATTGCAGCTCCAGCCAGGTCCCCTGGCTGAGCCCGAGCTGAAAGTGTGTCCCAGGGCCAGGGGCTAGCCCAGGTGGCAGCGTCAGTCATGTGCAAATGGGTGTCACTTGAGCAGCAGATGCTGAACCTCTGCAAAGCGAGTTTTACAGAAGGACTACCAATCTGGAGACTAAGTGGAATTATGGAAATCTTATGACTACCTGGCATCACAATGAGCTACAATTCATCCTGAGATCAGGACAGCTAGTGAAAGTTTTTACAGTCCAGCATCTTGGGTCCAGAGATAGCTAATTGCACCTGTCCAGAGAGGAGTGTAAAAGCAGGGCATGTGTATAGGGTACTTCTTCAGAGATGTGTCACACTGGGGCTTGCTTAAACCAGGGATGGATATTCCTCTACACTGCAAGCTGTAAAGCAAAGAAGAGAAGTGTTATAGTGTGTGGGAGGAAAAAGAAGCATGCCAGTGCTGAGAAAACTATGACTCTTCAGGCAGCCTGAGGTGTTCTTTGACTGGAGGGATTTTTAAAAGCATATGTTTTCCATGTAGTTTTGCATGCAATTTCCTAAATTAATTGATATTTTTCTCCATGAGGATATACTGCCTATGTTTGCCATCTCAGAAGCTGTGCACCTGTCAGATCTTCTACTTGTTATCTAGCATGTGTTTCCAGACTCCTTTTTGCGGATCTAGATTTGAATTCATGACAAGATGAAGTGTCCTCCCTTATCTATTCCTTCTTCCCAGTAAAAGTCAGGCTGTTAGCAAGTGTGGGGGCAGTACATCTCAATTGCATCCTGCCATGGCCCTGATAAATTCAGCAGTGTGTGAAAGTGAAGTGGTTGGCAAAACCTCTAAGATAAGTAAGATAAATGCTGTGCGCTTTTCCAGTGAAGAGCTTCATAAAAACTTAAAGGTGCCCAGGCTGTGATTTGGGCCTCTTCCTTAGAGAGCTGCCGTATTTTCTCACCTGCTGTGTAAGGGCAAGACTTAATTGTGAAACTTGAGAGTTTGTGGAAGGGAGATAGCAGATCACACAGTGCAAATTGTAAAACCAGTAAGAGTCCTGCTAATAGGCATTATTGTTACAAGTGGTGGTAAACCCGGCTTAATCTATCTCTTGTGAGGATGTGAGCTATTCAGAGAAGTCTTGAGGCAGCTCCAAGTAGCATAGATCTCATTTTGACTCAAACTCTCTGCAGAAAAACCTTTGCAAGTGTTGGATCTGGCACTGCTATGTCAGGACAAAATAAAAAGAGAAATCAGCAGTTGGCGTACAGCTCCCTCTTCACCAGGCATTGATGCTTCTGCCTGTCAAGTTCCAAGTTTTTCAAATTATTCGAGGAGGGAACAAAGTATAGATAGATCCTTTCCCCCCTCCTGCTAAAGTAATATGCAAGGGTGGGCTTGCTCTGGTATTGGGATGTCCATCCAGACATTATCCCAGGGAAATACTTTGTTACCAGGGCTGAGAGTGCTGGGAACTTAAGCCAAGACTTAGTGTCTTCAATTTTGACAGTATAATTTAGTATTGAGTTGTGGATGCTTGCAAGCCTGGGCTGGTATCATGTGTAGTAGTAAAAGTGAAGTTAGTATTTATAGATAGGACGGGTCTGTGGTTGACTGAGTTTACAAAGTATGGCAGAAAAAAACCAATTTTCATGTTTGCCTGCCTCATTCTATGCTATGTATTTATGCTACATTATGCTCTCTATGCTACCCTATGCCATCTATGCTGTGCTACGCTATGCTGTCTATTCTTGATACACTCCTCCCACCCTAAGGTACTGTGAATAAGACTGCCATTTTCTGAATCACAGTGGTAGGGCAGCATAGAGAGGATGAAGATCTGATCTCTTCCATCCACTGTACCACAGCAGGTAGACAATTTAATTCATAAGGCTGCTAGTATTTTCATGGACACAAAGTTTTACATCAGGAGGTGAAGAAAATTAATTAAACTGAAGCAGAGCATTGAAAGTGGGAAGAAGACACATTATTTTGTGTTTATTACAACTGTTCAGGCAGTGTTTTAAACAAATCCTTCCCTGTTTGCCAGATAGATTTTCAGTAAATGCTTTATCTACTGGTCTGTGTAATTTTAACATTTTATTTTGTAACACACATTGCTGTATAACAAAATTATAACAGCATCTCAGTGAAAAGCTGCCAGCTTCTTATTGCAGTGGTTTGAGCTCCAATTCATTTGAAAGAAAAAAAAATTTCAAAATTATATTGATTGATGCCCTTCAGCTACAAAATATGTAGACTCTCATGGTTCTCTTTTTACTATTGAATTTCTGGAAAAACGAGGCAGAGTACATTAGTTAGCCTGTTATGTAAAGACCATAAAAGTGTCATTTTTCTGGTACTGTAGAAAGTGCCTCCCGAATGTGAACAAATGCTTGCTTTTTCCAGCTGTGATCTGTGTTTTAATTTTACTGGCATGTTATTATGCTATCCTGTGCACTAGCTATTTACACATCCCTGAAACAGTGGAAGAGTTCAACAAGGTTTCCTTTTCTTCTCCTTACTAAGAGAAATAAAACCTTCTGTCACTCTCTGAGTTGCACAGGCATCTCCCAGTTTTGCTTTCCAAAGAAGAAGCTGTCAGAAGCACACAGAACCTGTTGTCAGGTCACTTATTATATTTGAATTGTGGTTGATTTTGGAGCCCCTAGCTGGGATCAAGAATCCATAAATCTAGGCAATGTAT
This sequence comes from Serilophus lunatus, assembly GCA_013399895.1. Classification (NCBI taxonomy): domain Eukaryota; kingdom Metazoa; phylum Chordata; class Aves; order Passeriformes; family Eurylaimidae; genus Serilophus; species Serilophus lunatus. The sequence continues at coordinate 477,182 of VXBA01003285.1, read as the reverse complement.
GGCCATGCTGTAGAAAACAATTTTTACCTAATGATTGGATAGAGTGGCAGAAAATGCAGTGTTACAGGAGCATGCTGCATTTCCACTAACAGCCAGCCCTGGGAGGAATCGCTGTCAAGTCATAGCAGGAATCTTTCAGGTTGGTGGTCAGTTGTTCCACCACTCAGTTCTCAGCATCCTGTCATGGTGAAAGCATAGGGAAACGGCATCCCTCTTCCTTGCGCTAAGCCCACTGAGCTGTCATGGAGAGAAGGACATGAGTACAGGTTAGCAACTGCATCCTCAGCTGTACTACTGTACTTGCCATATTTCAAGCAGATGAGATTTATAGACAATTCAAGGTTTGGCTGTGGTTTTAATAACAAATTCCCTCAATTGAGACTGGGTCTCTTTTAGCACAGCCCTGTGCATCAGGAGATCAGAGAGACATTGGGTAAAACCGGTGGTTGCTGTCACCATAAGCTTTCCTTTATTATGCAGTGAGAATATTTTCATATCCCCATGTCATAAGAGCCCTTCTGAGAAGACTTTGCCTGGCACAGCCGGAGGCATTATCCATGGCTCTGGCACATGGCAGTGAAGACAAAATGGACCATCGAACAGTAGTATTTGGCATGTGCAATGAGTAATGACAAAGGCCAGGAATTTTTGAGGAGTAAAGTACATGTATCCAGATACGGTAAAAAAGCAGAGGAGAACGTTGTCCCAAGTACCTCCTTCATTTGTGTCCCCTGAATTGGATAAGGAATTAGTTTTTCTCAGTGGTAGTCCCAAAAGGAATTCATCATGTCTTCCAGTGGCAAAACAATAGGTCATGTCCTCAACAGAACTGTTTGGGTGGATGAGTAACAGTTTGTGGCATTTGTAACAAGGACAAATAGGCAAAGTACCATCTTTCATTCTGTGCAAAGGTTGTGGCTGAGTAATTATGTTGAGGAAACTGTATTACAGTGGAGTTATTTCATAAAGGCTTCTTCACTGTACCAGATTCCATTTGCTTTTCTGTACCATATTTGCCTTTTGAAGGTGTCTTTCTGCAACTGTAATCCTATTTGCCATAATACTGTCGTGAAATAGTAACCTTGATATGTTTAGTTCAGTCTTTGATAGAACTAAATTTTTTCTCGGAGATGAAGATGCTTTTCTTGGAGATGAACTTTCACAGCTAGATCTGACCTAAATCCATGAAGGTCAGAGATAGCCCTTTAGAGTTTACATTTCAAACTACATATTTCATCAGCTGTGGTATAACATATTTTATTCTATAAAAGAAAAAGGATAATGAATGAAATATTTTTGCTAGTTAAGTCTGACCTTGGTAGTAATTCACAAGTATTGAGTGTAGTTACACATCTGCATGGGCAGATTGTATAAAACTATAGCCATTAAGGAAAATATCTCAAAAAGAAACCATGCACTAAAACACTATGGTCAGACATATGGAAAATAATAAATCTTAAAGAAATTCCTACCAGAAATAGGGAATTTCTTAATGAATGGTGTTTTTTGCCCATGTCCAAGCTTATAAGAAATAAATGGCCATGCAGTTGTGCTGTATTGTATATCATCATTTTCAGGAAAGGTTCATTTGATTGATTACATTGCTTTTTGCTTACATTTTACCTGTACAGATTGATGACTACCATGCTATAGACATAGTACCTGAGCAAACAGACTAAATTTGCTATGATTTTATTTATGGGGTGCCTTCAAGGGATATTTACATTCTTTATATAATATTTACATTCTGATACACTTGGTTATGAAAAATGGCTTTCCTTCAGGATGTGTACTTGTTTGTGTGGCTTGGCAAACATGATTTCACTAAACAAGGAGTAATTTTGTTTGTTTGCCTCAGGTTGGTTCATTTACCAATCAGAAGAATGACTTTCCTCATATGAAAGGATGTCTCTATAGGTAGGAGGTAAGTCAGGAAAGAATATATTTCTGAACACCCCACTAGAGAACATCTGTTTCATCAATCACCTAAGGACTTCTAGGAAAGTAAAGCTTCATACTTTAATTTCCCAATGATGAAAGAAAAGGCTTAGTTAATCAGCTAAGGTTGAAAGCTGGAGTCATGCAAAGACATCATGTGGCTGGAAGTTAGGACCTGGTTGGATTTTTTGTTTTGTGTAGTTTTTGTTGCCGTTTTTATTTGGGTTTTTTTATTTATTTAATTTTAAGAGGAGAAGGTCACTCAGGGAACACAAAAAGCAGCTACCAAGAGGGGGTTTTACCCTGTAGGAAAGCATTCAGCATCAATACTTGTTTTATTTGTAGGTAGTGTACCGTCTCTAGGATGAGAGAAAAGAAGCAGAGGTCCTTAGCAAGCCCTAAAGCTTCTCTGAATATCCTGCAAGCAGACACTTCCCAGGTATTGCAGGGCCAGATCCCTGAGCCTAACTTGCTTTTTCTTGCTCTAAGAAATGCTTTTATTTTCTCATCAAATTTATTCTGGGAGTCAGGATTGAGAAGCAGGAATTACAGTCCCCTTCCCCGGTAGTGTTTTTGTGACATCTCCACTGGCAGCAAAAGGCTGCACTCCTGGCAAACCTTCCTCACAGTCCTCAGAAACATTCCTATAACAAGGATTTGACTGGTTGATGTTTCAGGTTAAATAAAGCTTTTATTTTATTTTAAAGTAAAAGTTTGAAATAAATCTCCTTGTGAATGGTTATCAGTATAAATAAGAACCAAAAGCTGAATCTCCTGCCTAGTGTATCCCAATTAACACTGGATTATTAGTCTGCCTGGGTGCCAGCCTAAAGTATCTGGCTGCTTTGTAACACAGCTGGGCAGCTCACTAATTGTTTTTATTAATGAAGAAAGCTTCCTTCCTCAGCTGTTTCTTAATGAAATTGTGGGTTCTTTCTCAGTTGGCAAAACAAAGCAGACCACATTTGCATGACCAACAGATTGTAATTTGGATAAGAACAACATCTGAGTTTCAAACACAGTTCATAGACAATTAATGCACACTCAGTGATAATAATTAAATTTATTAACACATGAAATACCGAGAGGGACTTGGTTATGTTTGGAACACTGGATCCAGTACAGAGGGAGAAATATTAGAAAGCAACATTTGACATCAATTTAGAAAGTATTCATCTTGAAAATATTAAATTATTTTTAAGTTCAAATAAATATTTCAACAGCTTTTTTATGGAATGATGTGACATAGTTTGAATTAAGTGTGTGATACAGAAGTGTTACTGAGACTCTAATGTCTTGCCCCAGTCACTTCATGCAGGTGATTGTTCCATGAGATTAATAGTCCTGCCACATAACACTTGCCTCTCTCCAGTGCTATATCTTCCCCTTTATTGTGCCTGTAAACCAAGTGCAAATAAAATTATGGCGCCAACTAATTTCAACAAGAAAAAACCAGCATTCTTACTCAATTTTGTGATGCCTTTGAAAGGCCAGCAGGGATTTTTTCCCCCCATTTTCCTCATCCTATTTAATGGTGGAATAAAGAGCTATTCCCTCACAAGGTCCTGGGCTGGATAGGGCTGGTGCAGACAGCAGTCTCTTGCTCTGCTCTTCTGACTGTTACTGCAAGTGTACTGCAGCAAACTTTCAGCCTCTGAACAAAGAGCTTGTGTCTGTTTGTGGGCATGTTCTTGTGGCAACAGGAAGGCTGTGAGCTGTGCACTAAATTGAGATTGTTGGATTCTGATGTCTATACTCTGCAAGCCATGGTAATAGGGTCATGCAGTGCTGATAATTGGAACAAACTTTCTAAATGTAAGAAAGAATGTGAAGCATAGTATGTAGGATCTCATCCTGTGTGATTATAGTGCTAGTACCAGAATAGGAAGGATGGTGGAAAGCTGTATCCTTTACTGGTCCCATGACCTACTGCCCCACTTAGGTGTGCCCAAAGGATACATTCCATAAGCAGATGCAGTACTCAGATCATAGCACGGACCACCTTGCTACAGCAGTCTGTCAACCCTGGCTTTCTACAAAGCCCCGTTTCCATATCTCCTTTTTTGTCAAAATTATTAGTGTTGTGTCTTATCTGGGATGCTGGAGAGGCAGCTCTCCTTCATAAAGGAGAGCAAATAATGAAAAGGCACTGAGAAGACAGGAAGAAGAGGAAATTCCCGAAGGTCACTCTAGGGTCAAAGCGTGAGGATCTTTGTTTGCTGACATGAAGGTGGCTTGTTATTTTGGTCCAGAATGACTCTTTCTAGAAAGAGTAATTGATTTCTTTTGTTTGTTTGTTTGTTTTTGTTTTTGTTTTTCCAAGGACTCTATTTCTTGAGAAATAGTTATCTTGGGACAATTCATGTGAGATTTTAAGTATGAAGGGAGTTGATATGGAGGCAAAACTCTCACAAGTAAGTATTACTATTTTCATCTCTCCTATTTTTTTATCCACAAGGATGAGGACAACCTGTGAGGTGAGAAGAGACCCAGGTTCAATGCAACAATTGCATCCACTTTGGTGACAGTACTGAATTTCAGTTAAAAGGCTTAGGAGGCTCACACAACCAGAGCAGCTTTAGCAGGCAGAAGTGACAGCCTAGAGTATTTTTCAGGATGAGGACCTGAGGAAAGTAAGATCCCAAGCGCTATTTTCTTTCTGCTGAGTAGGTAACCTGGTTGTGACTATTCAGTGCATGTCTGCCTACATCCACATCAAACAACTATTCTCTGACTGTTCCCATGAGTAAAAGACTACTTAGCTGTTTGTAGGTTTGCCTGTGACACCTCTGTTTGTTTGGGTTTTTTTAACTTCTGTTGTGGACCAAAACTTCAAAGCTAGGTAAAGAATAGCTGTCAACAGCCAGTAACTTATTCTTGGTGATAATTTGGGAAATGAAGTCACTGAATCAGTTGAGAGAATGCTTCGCTATAGATTGAACTCCAATTAATGTGCTAGGACATAAATAAGAAAGCAACTCATCTCCAGATGGAGATCCTGGGTATGTCCTGGGTCCTCATGAGGAAGTTCTTGAATATGCTAGAGGGCATGGCAGGTAGGACTTCTCTGTGCTGATTTCAATTCTTTTAGCAACAAGTCTGTCAGTCTCTTGTGATCTGGCTACACATGATACGGGGGTTTGGACCATCCAGACAAAACAATGGATAATTAGCATCTACCCTCATGTGTTTCTGCAGGTGTTAGCTCTAACAGAGTGGGCTTTTTCTTTTTTTTTTTTTTTTTAAAAAAAAGTTAACCATGGATACTAGAACAAGTGAGAAATGAAGGTATTCAGCATTGATCCCAGGGCAGCCAGGGACAGAATGCTATCTTTTTGGAGAGGCCCAGACATCATCCAAGGCCAGGGAAGGCAATCACTGACTCAAGTCATTTATTGCCAGGGGATATAAGAACAGGTAGCGCTTTTTAAAGAAGAATTTAACCTGAATGGTAGCTGTAGTATGTAGTGAAGATATAAAAAAATATTAGGCAATTTTTTAACATTCACAAAACAAAGCATATTTCTCAAGCAGGATCTCTCCCTCCCCTCAGCTGATGCATGAAGATTCAATGTACCACTTTTTCCAAATGTACAATAAATAAAATGACAGCTGCTGCTAGAAAAGACTGAAAAAATTTCTCTTAAAATAGTTACCTAACCTGCACCTTTTCCTTTCAGCTGCTATAATTTCTGTGCCACTCAGCAGCCCAGAGAGCAATGCTCAGCATGTTTTACAAGCACTTCATGTAACTTGTGAAGAAGAATAAAAAGGTCATCTTTCTAATGCTGTGTAATCCTGCACACTATTAAGTACTAAAGGCACTTTTTGCTTGAACCAATAGTACCGAAAAAACAAGAGTGGGAGTTATGATCATTTAGAAATGGTTCTATTGGGCATATATGTGATGAAAGCTAGGAACAGTCCTTTTCTGAGAGAGTTTCAAGTTGTAACACTCCTGTATTGTTGCCTGTGTTATAGCATATATCCTCAGTTGTGTCCACTGGAGCCATGCAATGGATTTGCCTTCATTTCTGTATGTCTACTGTGTGTATCGATTATCTGAGCAAATGAAGTTAAAACAGCTAAGTGATGTTTACTCAAATTGAAAAGATAATTGACCAGATTCATCTCTAGTGTAACTGCTCCAATCGGTGAAGTTCTGTCAAGAACAAATTTGTCTCAAGAAAGGAGAATTCCCCAGAACATGCCTGTCAAACCAAAACAGCAACCAAAAATAAACTAGGAAAAATAAAGCAGCTCTCCAATAAAAATCACATCTTATCCAAATTTGTGCATCCCTGCTGGGATACAGAAAGTCACTGTTGGAGGACATGTTCCTATGGCAGGTGCTACTGCAGGGCTCTTGTGCCTAGTCCTTGCTTGTTCTGCTGTAGAGACTGCTGTTATCAGGTACCCAAAAGGTTTGGCTTGGGCCGCCTCCCCAAAAGGTCTCCGTTATGGGATAGGGACAGGCAAGTGCAAGGAAGCCGGTGGAGAACTCTTTACTTCTTCCACAGCTTTACCTCTTAATAAAAGCACCTGATCCTGATAGACCCAACAGGCTTGTGCCCACCATGGCTAAAACTAGTGCCACCTAGAGTGGATGTGAGTGGGAGACAGCTAATTACTGAGGTCAAAACAGAACCCACTTTATTTATCAGCATAAACATCCCCAGGGGACTGGATTAAATGTTTGAATGCTGGGGAAAATAGATTGTGCCAGCAGAAAGGATGAATCAGTCCTAAACACAGAGGCATCCTGCATTCAGCTTCTGTGCCTGCCAAACTGCCCTGCCCCCTATTACTGAGGAAGCTCAAGCCTGTAGAGTGATTTTCTAGTACTAGTGGATATTTTTAGTCAGATTTCCTCTGACGTTATCTCTTCTTAAATGCTAGCCATTAATGCAATGCGTAGTCTCTTTGTGTCATTTTGTGCTTAGAGTTTTCTTGATGAATGGATTGGTCTGTAATGCAGGTAACCCTAATGAATAAATAAATGTCAACACAATATTTCATTAAGTAAAATACTATAGCTGTTCTCAGTAACATGCTAAAATAGTATTACCTTTACTGAAATTCTTATCACAATTTCAGTGTTTTCAAATGTATCCAATATAAATCTGAATGAACAATTCATTATGAATAATTTATGCAGCCAATATGACCCACTTTTCTGCTTGCAAATTACTGTAATTCCTCTAAAATGGTTGTGTTTTCCCCTCCAGTTTTTTCTGTACAAACCTAGACTGAGGCCAAGTAACACTGTCTAAAATAAAGGGTAATTTTACTCTACCTACTATTTGCTTCTAGACTGTGGATGCAACACTTCTACGAGAAAATATAATATGGAAAACACACTTTGTCTATTTAAATTTTGTATTGTTATTCCTCTTTGAGTTAGTTGGTTTTTTGACGAGAGTTTTATCCAATTATCACGGGCACATTTATGGAATTTTCATCTTGCGATTTGTTATCTCTGCATTACTATGTTGCTATTTAGTTAATAAAATTAATTTTGCAAAGAAACTCTAAAAAAATAAGTAACAGCTACTGAAAGTTCAGTGGAAACTTCAGAATAGTATATTTTCCTCCTCTTCCCAAGGCTTTGTCTTTGAGCCTCTGTTCTAAAAATAAAATCTGGCGTTCTTCCTGGTTGATGCAATACAGACATGGCAAGCACATTTATCTGTGGCTGTTCAGAAGACCATATTTTTCTTTTTCCTGACATGCTTTAAAAAATGAAATTGCATTTGTGCAGTCTTTCTCATGAACTAGGTAGTGACAGTTTTTCCTCTTTTTGTTTTTATTTAATCAATGTCACACCTAAGCACCTTCATGAGAAGTTGAGGAGCTCTTGAGTGTCATACTCTGCATACAATTCAGTTCAATTTCTAACTGCGCATGGGGGGTGAATGTACGTGCACCTTTAATAATCTCAGTGGTTCTGATATAGTGAGTTGTTTTATCTGTCAAATAGCTCTTTGGAAATCTTTCAGCTCTCCCATTTTTCTTTTGTTTGCTTTTTAGAATACAGCATGGCAGCCTGTATTTCACCCTCAATAATGTACAAAATTTGGCACTCACCCTTTAAAAGGATTCTCATCCCTTTATAAAGACATATAGCTTGGTCATAGAAAGCAGAATACAGCTTCTGAAAGAAATGGGAACAATGTACAAATGAGGCAGTAAAAATAAATGACACATTACATTCACTAGCCAAGCAAGATGCTACAGTCTACATAAAGGCAAAGATGCTGACTCCACAGGACCCTGTGAGCAGAGCTTCTGTAGGCAGAAGCAATTTACAATTATTGGTACATTAATGGCAGTATGTGATAAGTGAATTACTGGAACGTTGGTAAATGCTATTCTCATTAAAAGTCAATCTATTGTTGGCACTAAACCCACGGTTTTCAGAGATGCTTACATCTTGAACCATAAAAAAGAAGTCAGTCTGAGCTATAATCTGGAAAGAAGAGTCTCAGCTGAGGAGTGAAACCTTGTTTTATTAGGTGTTATAGTGTAAATCTTTTTAAGTCATTGGAAAGTTGTACATATATAAGATACTGGAAGACACCTTTCCTGCGGAAAGGCAGAGGAAGTATTTGAGTTACAGGCTCAAGCGGTCAAAGTGCAGTTTATTTTGAAAAATTAGGAAGAGTCCTGTCAAGACTGTTTTCTAGCATTTTATACTTCAGATATCGGAAAGATAATCCTAGAATCTCTTCAAGATCTAACTTGCTCTGCCTTAGAGTGGATATACCTTTTAGGTGTCATCCTCATGGTGTTCTTGGTTACTTGTATCCAAGCTGGTAAAGGAGTTCAGGCATCCATTTGGTTTAGGTGACCTGGTGATGGTTGCTGGAATATGTTTCTAAAGACAGAGCTTAGGGAAGGGATCTCTGATAGACAATACTGGACTAGCAAAAATGTGGTAGAAATAACTGTAAATGAGGATGGCTGAGACTTGATCCTTGCATAAAACTGAAGAATTAGGCAAGTGCTCCTAAATTTTTTTGTAGTTTCATACAATTCTATGTGTGAAAGGTTACTGTACTTCTTCCCAAGGGGTCTAGTCAAGGAAGTTCAATGAGACAAGTAGACCACTTATTTTTTTTATGATTGTAGTTGAACAATTATTCTAACACAGGATGAGCCTTGGAAAACATTCTGTGACCAATGATGGATCAAAATTCTGTTTGACTTCTTGCTTATGCAAGCATCTGCCAACAAAGATTTGTCTCAGCAATTTGATTGGAGTGCTAAGTCTCTGTGAAAGGTGAAGGGTGCCCAGGAGATGTGAACAGGGGCACTAAGATACATACATCTCAGAAAAGGGATTTCTGACTGGGGAAAAAGCCAATGGGACACATTGCTGAGCCAGCAGAGAAGTTCCATTTACTTTATTCTGTCCATTTAGTTCTTAATCATCAAAGTAAATAGACAAACATAATTAGCCTTCTTCAGCCTTATTATTGTTCACTCTATTTTTAAATAGCTATGGACTGCCATAATAACCCTGCTTCCTTATGAGTTATTTCACGTTCATTTGTTTTCTTATTTGGCTCTTCAGACACATGACATTTTTTGTTAAAGACCCTTTCTGATTCCCAAATTGTTCTGCACTAAGATCAAGTCTGATTGAAGGAAGTTGTTAAAGGAACAGTGTGGTACAGTAAGGCACAGTTGCCTCAGAAGCCTATTGGGAGCACAAATGTTTCTGAGAAACTCATAGGCCCAAGTAAAAGGACAGAATTATTTTTATTACTTTAATCTTGGTGTAATGTGTAAATGCCCTGCATTCCTTTGGGATGAGTGCTGTCCCTCTACTGACAGGCAGTAAAAAGAGACTGGTACTGTTCAGTGACTTATAATGAAGCTGACTAGACCTAAAGACTTCCTCCTGAACTGCATTTGGAAAACATATCCTCAGTGAAAACCATACTTATTCAGGGTTTCAGCTAGCTCTTCAGGGAGCCTTTTCTTCCTAGAACAATTTTCATCATCTTGGATTATTCAATCACACTTTCTGCAATAGCCTCATGTTTCTCATTGACATGTTGACATAATGTAGTAAGCTATCATATAAAGAGGTACTGCACACAGATTGAAAGCATTGGAAGTTTTGTGATTCTTCATGAATCTCTTAGGAATGTTAATGAATTCCATTGTTACTCATTCAATCAACAGCTTTTTTTTTTTTAAGAAAAAGATGATGTGCAATCTGTTTTAAAACGGTTATTGTAAAGTGCTGAAAGGAGAGCCTTAATATAAGATCAATATTCTTTCCTGTACCATGCAAGTTTAAAAGAGAAAAGGTAGTTTGAAATGCAATTTCAGTTTTCTTAACTGGGGGTTCTTATTCTGAACTCATGTTAGAATAAACTGAACTTTCCTCCATTATGTGTAAAGGAACTACTGTATTTTTACTGATATCCCAGTTCACATTATTAGTGTTCATATTGCAGAGAAACCAGATTGCCCACCTTTAATACGAAAATTTTTGAACCTGGGAGTTGCGTTTCATTTCTGAGCATGTATGTTTTACTCCAAGTAATAGAGTAGATTAAATTAAAATTTGATTTAGTGTTTTTGAATGGTACATCATTAAAATAAAGAAAAAAGTGTTCTGTATTTCAGAGATGGTCTTATGTGTTTTTAAGCAATAATTTGATAACCTGGAAATTAAAATATGGAAAATTGAGTGAGAAGATAAATAATTCTTCACTCCTATACTATATATGAACATATATAAAATTTATAAGTATTTATTTGTACATCTATATGTATACATTCAAACACAAATGCACAATATGCTTTATACATGATTAGACTTCAAAGACATATTTCATTAATCAGTTTGACCACTGATTAAATAATAGTTGAAGAGAAGTTCTTGATATTAACCTTCCTTGTTAAGTTCCTATGGCCCCAGAAGACTTTTCTTACTCCTGTTCCTTGGGCAGGAACTTTAATTCTGCCCATCTGGCTTTTAAATAGGAAATTACTTTAAGCTATTTTTTCTTGTTAAAACTTTAAATTCAAAGCACAAGTCTCCAAAGATGTGTATGTGTTGTCCCATTGGAGTACAACTGGTTTCATACCTAATCCTCATCTGCTTGCGAGATGTTTCATGTCTGGAAGTTGTTATCTTGAACAGATCTGCTGCTCACTAGTATGAGCTGATCTGAAGCATGTGTATGGTTTCAATCCAGTATTCCCTGACTACGCAGAGGTCTCCAAAGGTACCCTGTTTCTGTTAGAAAGACATCAGTAGCCTCTGATTTCAGACTTCCCCTAGTCCTGGACCTTAAAGTATTATGGCCAGGCTAAAGTTCAGAGAGCACTAGAGAACACTTGATGTTTATACATGGTGACTACATCAACCCTAACCTCAACTTCTGGCCCAGGTGCAGGAGGACACCCTTAGTAACTGGTTCACATCTAGCATAAACACCATGGTAGGAGATGTGCAAAGAGAAGAATCAGTAGGTGGTCTGGGTGGCTGTTTTCTAAAGGTTTGGATTGAAACCTCAAACAAAACATTTTGCTCTTTATTGCTTTCTCTTTTTTTAAGGCCTTTTTCATTGTAGATAAAAGGCTTCACAGAAATAAAATGCAAAACTGTGGAAGCTTTTCAACTTCTGTACATGCTCTCACTCACTCTGCTCTTTTTTTCATGGGGACCAGAACAGGTCAACTGTACTTATGGGCCACAGGAGTACCCTGGCATGGTCACCCTGCTAGACCAGGTTGGTAGAGGTCTCTAGTCCAGCCATGAGCTGTGTGGGGCTAAAAGGGCAGGTACCATGGGCAAGGATTGAAAGACTGACCACTTGTCTTTCAGAGTGTATTGCATCTTAGCTTTATGTGGTAAACCACCTGTTGCACTGAGAACATTCCCTCACTGTCAGTGTGCCTGACTGTTCACAGGGATGCCAGACTGGAAGAGAATGATCCAGAGGCTCCTCTCTTGTTGTGCCAAAATGAAGCATCCAGAAGCTGCAAATAGTTCAGCTCTTCTGACAGCACTTGGGCTGCTCTCAGACTCAGCACTGAGGGTACCTGTCTTGGGGACAAAAGTACATATGATCCTTCATTAAATATTTGGTTCTGAAGCCATTATTCAACATTTCATAGTCAATATTATGTGATCTCAGCTTGCAGAAGGTAGGTACTTACACCTACAGTGTAATTGGGAAAAACTACTTGAAGTTTCTTTCCGGTGATAAGGAGAGCATGCCAGCCTACACGCCCTCAGGTGGTGTAAGTGCACTCTCCATGTTTGGTCATAGTGCCGTGGGGTGGTGTATGGATAACAATAATCTGCCTAATGACAAGGTGATAAGTTGTTCCTTGTGGTTTCTGACTACAGTAAGTGCTGTACAAAGAAGAGGGAAACTTACAGGTCTGTCAAGGAAATCGTATCATAAAAGCCTGTAATGATGATCAAGAGAAGCAGAACGTTTTAGATGATTTCACATACTTGTTTGAATGGAGCGCATCCAGATGATTTTGAAGGCAGCTAAAACTTCTCTTCAGTACCTATCAGCAGATATGTTCCCAATGTATACATATGTGGGGGGTTTCATGAAAGATTGTATTTTTAACTCTAGATAACTGTGGTGGCTTCTTCAGTGTTCCACCAACACCATACTTCAGTAATGATAATGGTGGTTAAACTAGTAGCTTTCTGTGGTCTCTTTAGATATTTTCTTCATGTCGTACCTTTTTTGTACTGTCTTCAGATAGGTTTTTTTCTAGGTTACCTCATCAAATTTCCTTGTCAGTACAAAAAACGAGGAAGTGATTTTGTAAACAATGCATAATATAAGAAAATATTTGACTTATCCTCTAGTGAAAAGAGAAAATGTAGTAAAGAAGAGGCACAGAGTGGATGTTCTGCTCCTAGAATGAAAGCTGAAAAGTCTGTGTAGCATACCCTATTCATACCCTCGATGGTGCCTGAGGACTCAAAATTTCACACAGAGCAGGGCAGTGTCTAGACCTAGCCAGCAAGAAACACTAAGAAGGGCGTAATCAAAACACACGTCCCTCTCCAGATGATGGAAACTAAAGCAAATGCTGCAGGGAAGCACCTTTATTCTCTCTGTCTGCAAAACATATTCCTGAACTTAGGATACTGTAAGTACTCTTCTGAAGAACCAAAATTCATTCAAGCGGTAACAGATGCCCCAGTGGGCAACCCAATGTCTTATATAAAACAGTTTAGATTCTGATACACACCCATGGAGCCAGAGACCTGGACTCACGTCATTCTTTGCCTTGAGGGAACTCTGTTATAGCCCCTCTCACAATGGATGATCACACTGACGGAGATTGCAGAAGGCTGGATGAACAAATCTCTTGTTTCTCTCTGTTATTTCCTGTTTTCAGAACTCGATATAGAAAGTGGTGCTGTCCAAAGTTTTGGGTTCTTTCCTGGAATGGTGAGCCTGAACATTTCCAGGATGCAGAGGACCTAGGCCATTCTCTTGTTAAGCAGAATCTGTATTTCATCTTACTTTACACAAGAAATGAACAATGCTACCTTGTCTTATATGTCAAGGCAGTCATACGGCTTATATGATTCAGCAGTCATATTTTAAGAGAATGCACAATTTTCATGATGATTTTAGACTGTAAAAACAATTCTCAACTATATTAGTAAGCTAAAAAGACAAGAGCAGGACAAGATATGATGCACTCTGTATTTCCTTCTGCTTTAACTGGTATACTTCACACAGTGTTCTGAATTCTGTGACTCTTTTTTTAAGCTGATTAACTTTCCTAGATATCATACAGGAACCTGGATTTTTAACTTGTATTTGTGATCGGTATTTTCACACCTGGATAACTCAGTAGCTGTAGTGTGGAGGAAAAACAGGATTGAGAAGAAGGTAAATTTCCTATGGGGTGGATCATCGCTGTCAGAAAATGTAGTCTCATTATCCTATTCTGACCACATTTCCTGTGGAGGAAACCTAGAGTGAGATTTACTCTAAAATGTTTCAGTGTGTCTCTTATTTTTTTCAACTGGAACTGTAAGAAAAAAAAAAAACCAGAATAAAACAAATTTCCTCACTCTGTCCCTTTGCATCACGACTTTGATGTTGTCTTTCTTCTACAACTTTCATGTGGCTTCTACTGGGACTGACCACAGCAAAGAAGAGGAAAAAGAATTTTATTTTTCAAATAAAAAACATCTGCTTAGTGCTGTCAACAGGTCTGCCATGTGAAAGATTAACTTTCTTNTTTTCTTTGTAAAAATTTTTTTTTTTTTTTTTTTTTTTTTTTTTTTTTTTTTTTTTTTTTTTTTTTTTTTTTTTTTTTTTTTCCCCACTTGCAGCCTCTTCTTCCCTCCCAAAAATGTTCCAGTTCTGGGCATTGAATGGCAAATATTGTGTGGCAGCCATAGGCTGCCTGACAAGTTAGGTCAGAACAAATATTCAGTGATTCCAACTTAGTACAGTGAAGTAGCCAATATTTTGGATAGAATAAAGCAAAGCTGACAGTAGGATCAAGCATCATGGACTAGCTTCTTGCTGTCTTGGAATGCAGACTGGTCCCTTGTTGACCAGGAAAACAAGCTCTGATAGGCTCTGGAATAGTTCAGGAAAGAGCTACCAGCTCTAGAGGAGATTTGAAAGAACCATAGCCAAATTAGTTATTAGAGGAATGAGATCCTTAGGATTCTTTTTGAGATCCTCTCACCTCCAGATATCCTAAATCATTGAGATAAACTAGTCTATTAAACAGCTGCAGTAACTTGGTATGATGGGTTGACCCTGACTAGACATCAGGTGCCCACCAAAGCCACTCTGTCAAATTCCTCTTAACTGGGCAGGGGAGAGAAAATAAAACAAAAGGCTCGTGAGTCAAGACAGGAGCAGGGAGAGATCCCTCACCAATTGCTGTCATGGGCAAAACAGGCACAACTTGGGGAAATTACTTAATGCCAATCAATTCAGACTAGGATAATGAGAAATAAAACGAATCTTCAAAGCACCTTCTCCCAACCCCTCCCTTCTTCCTTGGCTTAACTTCACTCCTGAATTCTCTACCTTCTTTTCCCTCAGCAATGCAAGGGAATGGGGGTCTGTGGCCAGTGCATTTCACATTGCTCTTTCCTCCTTACGGGCGAGAATCTTCACATTCTTGCCCTCATTTCCATGGAAGACAGTCTTCAATGAACTTCTACATGGGCTGCAGTTCTTCAGAAAGTGTTTCAGCATGGATCTCTTCCACAGGATGAAATCCTTTAGGAAAAGATTGCTCCAGCATGGGTCCCCTGCAGGGTCACAAGTCCTGTCAGCAAGCCTGCTCCAGCGTGGGCTCCTGTCTCCACAGGGCCACAGGTCCTGCCAGGATCCTGCTCCTGCATGGGCTTCCCATGGGGCCATGACCTTCTTCAGGCCACCTGCTCCAGGATGAGATCCTTCAGGGGGTGTAGGTGGATATCTGCTGCACTGTGGGCCTTTTAGGGGCTGCAGAGGCACAGACCACTTCACCATGGTCTGCACCATGGTGTGATACATTGAAATTGTTAACTTCTCACAGAAGCGCACTCCTCCCTGAATATGCCTACTAATTTGAATTGTGACAGGAGCTTGAAATAAGGTGGTATAATTGTCCAGTTATTCCAGGAGAAGAATGTATCCACAAGTCTGAAGAGACTTTCTCCACTCTCTCTTCTTTCATGAGAAGATAACAAAAAGAGGGTCAAGAGGTGGTGCTATTTTTTCTACATAATCTGCCTCTGTCACTCTCTCCTTCTCCCCTCTTTCTCTCTTTTTGCTCTCTTTCTATCTCTCTCTACCTCATATTTACTGTTAAATAAAAATCCATACTATTGACTTCAGAAAATTGTCTCATTTGCAGCTTAATTTGGGCAGAACCATCTCTCTAATAATCTAAAGAACATGATCATAATGCATGGGCTGTGGGGGAATCTCTGCTCCAGTGCTTGAAGCACCTTCTTCTCCACCTTCTTCACTGAGATCGGTATCTGCAGGGCTGTTCCTCGCACAGACTCTCACTCTTCTCTCCAGCTGCAGCTGATGTTGTGCAGATGTTTTTTTCCCCCTTCTAAAATCTGTTATCTCAGAGGTGGTACTATTATCAGTGAAAAGCTGGCTGCTCTCTAGTAGTGAGTGTGTCTTGGAGCCAATTGGCATTGGGTCTGTTGGACAAGAGGAAGGCTTCTGGCATCTTCTCACAGAACTCACCCCTGTAGAAAAACCTTATTAGGCAAACCAAATATACTATTTCACTGGGTACAAATGCTTTATGGTTAAATCCAGCAGGACAGTGCCAGGAGATGAATCATACACAGCTTAACACAGCCAGAAAATTATATCCATTAAACACACTTTCTGGCCAGCTGAGCCATTAGCAGTTAAACTATAAACACACTGACTTGAATGCTGAATCTAAACAAAATGCAGCAGGTGAAATGCATTACTTTATTCTTATTCACATTACTATTCGCATTACTATTATAGTCCTAAATCTAATGCCACAGAGCCCAAACTCCAAGATTTTTTCCCTTAGAGATCTGACGCTGGAGAAAAAGTGTTCCAGAACACCGACCAAAGGTAAGGCATCAAGTATACCCATAACACCAACTACTGAAAATAATGATGATTTACAGCTGTCGTGATGGCGACACACTTCCTTCATTGTTTAATTCAAACAGATAGAGTCATAGAACTGGCTGAATTTTGCATAAATCACCAATAATAATACTCTTTCAAGTATAATCGCAACATTAATATCCCAGGAAATAATTAAAGTGCAGTAGATTCCATGTAGATGTTTCCAATATTAATCTGAAGCACTTTAGTCAATAAAAACCAGTAGTTTTAGTTCATAGAAATAAATACCTTAAAACAATATTAAAATGTATTATTTTCTTTTATCTGCTTTCTTCCCCTTTACGATTTTTATTTTTCTTGACAATAATGGCATTTTTTTCTCCAACTAATAACTTTTATTTTTCTTTTCTAAGAGCTGAAATGATGACACATCTCAAACATCCCTCACCTATCACTGGACAACAATATATAGCTCCATAGATACATCTCAAATGCATAGATTGCTCTTTCCACCAAAGGAATTGAACTTCAAACGTTTTATTATGGCCCAGCTCAGCTGCCCCTCTTCAACTGAGACTGAGAAAGAAAGAAAACTGAGACTTCTCACAGAAGGTGACAATCGCTGGTACGTCTGCAGCTGTCAAAAAGAGCAGCACTTCAGAGAAATGCTTTGACATCCTCCAAGATTTTGTTTTCTAATTAGCTTTGATATATAGCCATCTCTGAGCCTGACCCTATTCATGCACAATACACTCTGACATTTCCTTACTGTTTAAAAGCATCCACAACAGATTTACAAACACAAAAGCAGCTCAGGGTGAGCTCTCCAAATTCCTTACAAATTGAGGTATTTGGATTCAATAACAGGATTAGTAATTTTAGGTTATAAGGAAGAAGCCAATTAACTATATAATGTTTGATCCTTCTTAGTATAAAAAGAATGGAGTTACAGATGCTTGGCCACTTCTTTGAATTGTCAGTATCTAGATTGTTATTTTGTAAATAATTGATTTGAAAGCAGAGAGATAATGATGCAATCTCAACAGCTTTACTATTTTAAAAATAAATAATGGTCTACTCATGAATAAGGCAATGGCATAGCCAAAATCCAGTGTTGGAGAGTTACAGTCAAAACCAGGCTTTGATATCTGGCCCTTGAGCTTGCCAAGCTTATTCAGTGAAGGATGACTATGTTAAAAAAGTGAGAGAAACCTGAGTAGGGGCGCAAAACAACTACCTTTCCCTCCTCTCTCTCCTCCTCCTCCACCCCCATATGTCACAGTGCTAGTGAAAAGAACGATATCTGCCAAAGTAACAGTTCAATCCCCTGTCTGTGACAACAGTTTCGGAACACGAAAGCTGTTCTAAAACCTAAGCTTGTATCAAAGTTTAATCTGTGACCTACAAGTTAGGATGTATTTGCAGTGGAGCTCAGAAAATTGGTCTTTTCAAGCCCTGCAGAATCAGGTCATTCAAATTCACTGTGATGATGCTTTAAGTTATATTTTCCACCACTGTGTTATCATTTGACAATGTGGTGTGTCAGCAGATTGCTGATAACGCACAAGGTGCCTGATGGTACTGGCCATCAATTAATGGCCGACTGAGAACTGCTAGACTTCATCTTGTGGTTCTTGTGGTTCTCTTTTTTGTTTTTTAAAGAGTATTCTTAATCTATTCTAAAGGACTTATGCACTATAGCAAATAACTGCAGTTTAGAACCTGTCTCCATTTTGGTGCTGAGGGAAAATGATCTGAATTAAACAGTGATTTTTGAAATGGATTATTAAAATTTCATTAATCCTCCATGCCAATGGAAACTATTTTGCAAAACAAAACTTAGTCACTAAAATTTGCTTCTCTTTGGAATTTAGAAGTTACTTAAATTGAATTTAGCCTTGATTCTTCTGAATAACAGTGTCCGTGTAAGAGGTTTAATCTGCTTTTACAGCTATTTAGATTAACTTTGTTAAGAAAGATGATAGAAATTACATGGGAGAAGATAAATAGAGACTAGAGAAAAGCCCTTTAGAGTATGTAAATTCTCAACTCTTATTTTAGCTTTTCAACAGAAACTGTAGATTCAGTGGTCATTATCTGTAATTAAACTGCCATGACAATATTGAAATAACTTGAATGTTATACTAAAAATGTGTTTATATGCCCTTTTAGCTTTGAAGTCAGTGGACTATAAAAAAAGTATGACAATCAGCCACCTGTGCTGAAGTTCACAAGATATGGGCCATGAAGTACAAAGCAGGACATAGCAGAAGGAGAGGCCTAGTAACTCTATTGTTTATCCATTTCTGGGCTTATGAGAGTGCAAACAGTAATTTTTTTTTTCAACTTTCCCCTAGGATTCATGGCCCAATTCCCCTACTGCAGACGTCAGCTGTGGACATGTACGCTTGAGTTTACCATCTAGAGCTTCTTTACGGTCAATGAAAGGAAACTAGACCTTCTAAGGTGCTTTTCATCTCACCCTGAAGTAGCTGCCATGTTCTAAATCTGTCTTTTCACCTCCTTACCAAAGGACCTCTCAGCTAGGTAAGACACTGGTGTTTGTTGAGTGGATATCTAAAGTTAGGAGAGATCAGTTTGTCTTCCCAGAGGCTCAGACAGATATTAGAGTGCAGTTCATGTCCTCTGATATCATAAATTCTTTCTCTGTCTAAGATGGACAAGTGTGTTTCTGAGAAAAGCCATATAAAAAAAAAAAGGTGCTGTCATTTCAGTTAGAAGTTTCTTGGTATGTTAACGACCAATGTAACATCTAGGGAAATCTGAGCAACTTGGTATCCTCTCCAGGAAAAGAGAAGACACGGAAAGAGAAAGCAGCTTTTATTTGCACCATTTCTGTACACTCTCTCAGTACAGGAGTAAACTACTTCAGGAAACTTTAATATTTCAGTGAAGACCACTTTACTTCCACAGATGCAAGGTAAGTGGTTTTTCTAAAACTGCTCAATTAATAAACTGTACTGAGCAGATTTCTTCACTCTGTAGATTGTTATAATTCACCATTTGGTTGTAAGCTTTATTTATAACTTTATTCTTCCCTCAGAAACTCATTTAAAATCATTTTCCTTCACATAAAAAAGCAATAAAATGAATTATATGAGGTATTTAAAAAATAGTTTATTCCAGCTACATACTTAAATGCATTTTACTCACCTTTTTAAAGAATATGCCTATATGAGATACATAGATCAGGCTGTCACCCACTGGCCGTATCAGAAGGTCTTTAAAAGATAACTTCATATTAATCTGTCTCTCTTCTACAATTTTTTTCAAAGAACTTTGGAGAAGGCAGCTGTAATGGTTTTGATCCTTGCTTGTGGATATCTATGGAAACTACCATGTGTAAGTGGCCTCTGCTGCCCAATTATCACTTATGGCCCAGAAATGACATTTATGCTTATGCAGAGCAAGCAGTGATTCCCACCATGCTTCAAATTGCCTATGGTTTTAAGGAAGAAAAAGGATATTGCTATGATCTGAAGCACTCTCTTTCCCCTTTAATCTTTCAACCAAACTGGAACAAAATGCAAGGTGTATTTTTTTTTTCTCATAAAACTGGTAGGAATCTAATGAGCTCCAAGTAGTACCTAGAGATGAAATCAAGTTCATCATGAAGTCAAGTTCTGCCAGTTCAGGCCTTGACCTTTCCAGTTATGAATCCAATTTGACCAATCTGGTCAATTAGTAACAGGCTCCTGCAAAAACTCTAAGTGAAGCCATTGTAGTTGATATTTCTGCTAGACTCTAGTGTAGCTCTAAGATCAATGGGGTGACAAATTTGGGTAGCTGTTCACGTGTTCACCATCTGCATTGTTACAAAGATGCAAGATTTCAAGTAAAATTTGGTATGTGCTCAGTATCACTAGTCTTCTGAACCCTAAGAAATTTATTGTTTTTCATTGAGTTGTCCTGTGATGCATCCTGAGCACAACTGTTTGTAAGCCTTATTGGGACTCCCTCTCTGAAAACACAGTACTACAGCATTTTGAAAAGTATCTTATTCTCTCCAATAGAGAAAGGCCCAGATTCAGCTCTCCAGTGAGCATCACTGCCAGACAGTCTGGCAGTCTAGCCTGACCTCCTGAGTATAGTTCAGCTGTGGCAGTGACAGCCAGAACAGGAACTGGACTCAGTACTAGAAGTAGAGACATTTGGACAAAAGGGAAGTGTGGTGAAGGTGGGGCAGCAAGCAAGGAATCAGCTCTATTGCATTACACATAGCTTCAGCTGTAAAGCATTTTATTGCATTGCCAAAATCACACTTTTTTTCTGTCCAAGTAACCATTCAGCCAGATTTCATGCAGTAACTAGAGAACTGTTGTTCCCATATCCAGATGTGCTTATGTGCCACTAGACTAGAAAGAGCAGTATCCTGCATGAGCTGCATCTATATATTCCAGAAGATGATGGCTGATGATCACAGCCTGGGATCGCATTTTTTTGGCCTTCCTGCTCAGAATATGACTCATCAGAATTCATTCTTGGTCTTGAACAAGACTTCATCATGTAAAACAAGATCAAGGCCCAGTTGAGATGTTCCTGTTTGTAAAGGTCTCATGATGCTTACCCTGCCCAGTTTCACTTTCAAGGACTTTGGGAACAAAAGAGTATTTAAGAACTTTGGATGTAGGGTACATGTAATATGGTACAAGAGAATACTTTTTTCCCTGCTTGTGCTGTCTAGGTTGCTGAAGCATCTGAAAGGCCGGAGTTGTAGTGATAAAATTTTCTCAAGTGCCCAGTTATGCTCCAAATCATCCAGCTATTTATTTCTCCCAGAAAACTTGACAATTAACATTTAAACATACAGCTGATTAAGGAGGTCCTCCTCTGGACAGTGACATCTGACACAGGATAATGTGACACAGGGAATTGGTTATGTACCGACAGGAGCTAAAGAGCACAGAAGGTCAAAAGAAAGATATCTTAAAAGTTTTGCAGTGCGTTGTTGTGTGAACTTGCATTTGGGGAAGGGGAATAGGGGATTAAAAGTTTCTCACAGTTAGGCCACATTCTTTCCATGATTATTTAAGCCTTATGGGAAGCAGATTCTAGCTGACACAAATATCCGATTAGTGCAGATAAGGCTGGCATAGAGAAGGTGTTCAGTGTGTGAGGTCAAATATTTTCTGCTGGAATTAAATGTGCTTATGAAAAATATTCTGGTTCACCAGGAGGAGGTTTAGGTACCATGAATCCTTCCTAGATTTTTTTTTCTTGGTTCAGAATGGTGTAGACTTCACAGAGTTTATAAAATATCTAAACGAAAAATTCTTGCTAAAATAGCTATATTAGCATGGCATGTGGAAATGCAATCTTGTATGTGGTTTGTTCTGGTAAAAGATGCCATTTTAAAGGGTGGGGCTTTGAAATATGGTGTAGTGCTGCATATAAAATAATTCCTTTTCTGAGTATGAGCTGCTTGCTTGACAATCTAATTTCAGTAGTATAGACTAAGCCACAGAGAGTCAACTACGCAGTCATGCAGTCTTTGTTTGCCAGCAAGTTCTTGTAAACAATGCCTGGTGAATCTAGATCAGTGCTTTAGTGCCGACCATTTGCCCCTTTGTACCTTGCACGGGGTCATGGTGCAGTTTCTGAGCAAGCTCTACTGCTCTTGGTTTAACTAAACAGAATGGCAGGCTTCAGGAGAGCTTTTCGTGTGTTCCAGCCAATTGTGAACATTCAGTCCACGGGATGAGTCCAGACATATCTGAGGTGCTGCTCCCTGAAATAAGGATAGTGTGTTCTGAAGATCCTTAACGCCAGCTGTCCTATTCTGAAGATTCACTCCTTTTATGCATCACTTCTTATTAATTCATATATGAAATACTTTTTGTAACCAAGGCTTTGGAATGGAAGGGAAAACAAGGTGCCATAAAGCATTTCTGTTTCTCATCCCCATTTGGTATCAGTGTTGGGTTTTGTCACTGAGAAGCACATGCATTTTTGTGCTTAAGATCAAGGTCTGCGGAGTGATTAGATCAGGATTAGGCATTTCATACCACATTTATTGTTTCAAAAAAAGTTTTTAGTTTCCTTTGCATGAGTAAGCAGAACAGCCTGATTCCTTGTCTCCCTTCAGGACTCATGGCATGAGACAGAGAAAGGCTGATGCTACTGAATTAAGAATATTTTGACTTTACTGAAGAGACTTTTTTGTATGGGAACAGAGATCTGTGATCTATGTGGTTTGCAATTTCAGTGCTGTACTTTTTCTTGAGGCTGTCCCCTAAAAATAAATGCAGACCGAACTCTGTAGGGCTACCAGAGGAGACTACAGAGCAGATTAGTCTGAACTGTCAGATAATAGGTGAAATTATATTGGTTATGTTAAGGAACATTTGTGTCTTCTGTGAAATGGTATGTTTTACCTTAATGTAGCGCTTTTGAACCCCCTTTTTATCACTAAGGGGTGTGCACAACAAAGGTGATGGAAAACTGAACAAAATTAGCAGCAGGGGAACAGATTATTACTTGGGGTTCAAACTAGGGAAAAAGGGACAACTTATGGGGACCTAAAATTTTACACAGAGAAACACTCGACATGCAGAAAATAAAAATGGAAACAGGGAAAAAACCAAAAAAACCCCCACAAAACTGCTTTCCAAGCTAGGTGACAAGCTGAGAAAACAGAGAGAGGAGTAGGGAAGCCGTCTCTCTCCCTCCCTCCCTGATGGTGTCACTCCTGGCCCTTGAGGTTTTCTGCAGAACACAAAAAAAGTGAAAAGCGACTCCCCTCCCAGGACACCTTCGGGAAGTTACTACTTGCTATCGAGCTGGACTTCGCTCCGGTGCCAAGGGGAACGGGTGGAGTCACGTCACGTGGTCTGAGACTTGGGAGGAGAGGGGGCGTGTGCTCCACCTCTGGACAGGAAGCCGAAGAGAGTGGGAGGACTTCCATGCTCAGCATTTTAAGCACTCCAGGTCTCGCGCGAATCTCTCTGTCTTCTTCCCGGCCAAGCTGTCTCCTCATTGGCCAGCGGAGTCGGGCTCCATCTCTCTTCCGGGATCTTCACTCCAGACAAAATGGTGGTTCCTGACAAAGACCGCATGTTCAGGGCTCGACGTGCCATTTTTTNTGAAAAAGCCCGCATGTTCGGGGCTCGACGGCCCATTTTTTTTACTGGCCACGGGCCCTCCGGGGATGCCCTGGAGTGACTGCCGCCGCCTCCTCCAGGGATCCCCTGCAAGAGGGACTCCCAGGGCCACAGGGGTGCTCCCACAGCTGCGCTCATGGGGCTGCTGCCTGCGCCGGGACTGGGGGACCACCGCACACCATGTGTGGTGCTGCCGGCCCTGGGGCTGCCCACTGCTGGCCGCAAATCATCACCGCTGCGTGCTGCCACTGGCTGGAGCCGCCGGCCGCGTCACTGCTGGGTTGGGAGCCACTGCTCAGTGTGGCACTGCATGCAGTACCGGGCCAGCCACAGCCTCGCTGCGGCTTTGTTCCTGTGCCCTCTCGCTGCCGCTGGAGCCATGCCGCCTGCCAGGACCGGGGAGAGGGGAACAACCTCGGCAAGTCCCTGTTTCGCTCCACGGCTCCGCTTGGAGCCAGAGCCGGCCTCACCTGCCGTGCCGCCTTGCTGCCGCTGCCCCTGGCCCCGATCCAGGATGCAGGGAACGACCACGATGACAGAGCCTCGCAGGTTCAGACACTAAGATCCCAGCCACCCTTCCCTTCGTAAAGGAAAACAAGATTTTACACAGACAAGGGAAGTGGGCACCCCTTACACATCCTCCCCCTCCTCAAACCCCAAGGACCACCCCCAAGACCACCCCGAGACCTGAAGCCCCCCTCAAACCCCAACACTTAATTAGTAATATACTTCTGATTTCTAGATGGAACACAATGGCTAGTTGTGATGTGGTTACTGCTTTCTTTTTAGAAATTAACCTGGAGAAATTACATAGGTTATGTAAGGAGAGTGTCCAATGGGTAGGTACACTCATGATCACCTTGGAAGTGACAGTACTAAGGGAAGACTTCAGGCTTCAGCTGTCAAAATTCTACCTGTTCAGGCTGGCTGAGCTCCTGATAGGTACAGTGGAGAGAAAAAACTTCAGCAGGCAGTTTGCCCCAGCCATCTATGTTAGAGTGTCGTGTACTATGTTTGTGAGATCTCTCTCTTGCTTTTTCAAAACTTATTTTAGGCTGGATATTTAACGTGTGAAGTGCTGAAATGATTTCCATTCCCTATTCTACCTTGTCCTCCTCAAAGAGCCACAGCAAGAATTACATGTTTGTCTGCAAGACTTACTCCTATTTCTAAAACGGAGATAAGACACCTTCTCTACCTCCCAGAAGCACTTTGCAGTTAACTTCAATAAATATTGTTTCACATTAGATGTGAAAACATGATTTTGATTATTTAATGACGGTAATTTCTTTCATCAAGCGTGTTCTTGTAAATGTCTTTCAGAGTCTGACAGACATGAATTACACCTAACATTTTCTGTGAAGTACTGAAGAAATCTATATCTTTTGGCTGATTTGTCATGGGGGTTAACTGGCTTACAGGGCACTATATAACTTTGTTAGAGAGAGGCCAAACTGCAATGCAATATGGGGCATCGTGATTGCAAAAGCCGTTACTGCTTACATTGCTTGTTCCAATTAGTGTGGTGAGAGAATGTCCTGATGCAAAGAGCAGCGTGGCATCCTCAGCCCATCCTTTTCTCTCTATCTTCTTTTTTTTTGAAAAAGAGAGTTTGCATTGCATTGCTTTTGAAAAATCAAAGATCTGCAGAATACTGTAAACTGAGGGCAACAATTCATGCTGCAAATTGAAAAGAATCTGGTAAATGTGGTGGATTTTCTATTTGAAAAAATCAGCAAGCTGAAAAACAGGGTTCTTGGATGCATTATCTGTTCTTGACAGGACTGTCTCAGGTGTTACACATAGTTCTTGTGCCATCCAAGTAAGTTTTTCACACTAATCGCACTTTTTGCTCTGTGGTGAACTAACTTCTCATAGCAAGAAAATCCAGTGTGCATATGTAATGTCTCTATTCTGAGCTGCTAGGAGCTAGCGATCTCTTCTTTTTTTTTGTTAGGATTGTTACTGTACAAAACCTAACTTAAATATTTACATCTATTCATTAGTACTGCTGTAATATTAATCAGGACAGAATCTGAGGACCATTACTTCACTTTCAGTGTTAACTGTATTTTTACTACTCTAGATATGTGCTTTAGCAATGCACAAATGAGACAGACTCTTGCATTTTGAAATAAAGCTGCTAGATGGATTTAAATGTTTGCTCTGAAAAAAAGTAAAGCACAGAGGATTGTTACCATCAAAGACATCTGTTAGGCAAGTGGCACAGCCAACATGCAGCACTGCATAACTGTGGTGAAAGCAAAGTTACAGAGAGAAAGATAATGGCTGACAACTCATTTTCCAATGTGTCTCTAGCTGTTTATCTGTCTGGGAGTTCTGTAGACACCTAGGGAAAATAATCCTAATTTATTCCAATTTGAGGTAGCAAATGAAGGCTTGAAATCTAAATATGCTCAAATAAGATGTAATTGGCTAAAAAAATAATGCTCGCCCTGCAATTCCTTATTCTCTGGTATCATGGGAAGAGGGCATCCAAAAATCTGATTGTCCCAGGAATCTCCAAGCATATCTGATATTGTGTGATGTTTAGAAAAAGAAGACAATAGACCTGGTTCTGGATGAGTCGTACGAATATATAGGAAATGGTATTTCTATGCAATGCTTTCACTGCTGTATTAGTATTTTTTGGTTGATATTATTATCTTTTTAGATTTGGACAATGCCAATAAAACTAACAAGTGATGCATGAAGAAAAGTCAAAGACAGATCTTGAACCTGACACTAATCTACTTCTTCAGTTATTTCCTTCCAGAAGAGAACAGCCTTGTAATCATGAGACCACTGTCAGATGTACAGTTTTTGGATGCTTGTTGAAAATTTTCCTGACTGCTGCTTATTTCAAGAGCCTTGGCTTCTTACTCTGGAGCTTGCATTCAGACATGAGTAATGACAGTCAGGCATTTGTTTTTCAGGTGAACATCACACACAGAGTTACACATACAGAATTAACAAGGTTAGAAAAGACTGTAGAGATCATCAAGTCCAACCTTTTACCTAACCTAACAACCTATCCAACACCAATCCACCATCTAAACCATCTAAACCATGTCACTAAGTTCATCATCCAACCTATCATTAAACACATCCAGGGACAGTGACTCCACCACCTCCCTGGAAAGCCCATGTCAATGGGAAATCACTCTCTCTGTGAAAAAGTTTCTCCTAATATCCAACCTAAACCTTCCCTCATGCAGCCTAAGACTGTGTCCTCTCATCCTGTCACTGGGGGCCTGAGAGAAGAGACTGACCCCCGCCTGACTGCAACCTCCTTTCAGGTAGTTATAGACAGCGATAAGGTCACCCCTGAGCCTCCTCTTCTCCACGCTGAACAACCCCAGCTCCCTCAGCCGTTCCTCACAGGGCTTGTGCTCCAGCATCTTCACCATCCTCGTTGCCCTTCTCTGGACACGCTCCAGCAACTCAACATCCTTCTTAAACTGAGGAGCCCAGAACTGGACACAGTACCCGAGCTGTGGCCTGACCAGTGCCAAGTACAAGGGAAGGATAACTTCCCTGGTCCTACTGGCAACACTATTCTTGATGCAGGCCAGGATGCCATTGGCCTTCTTGGCCACCTGGGCACACTGCTGGCTCATATTCAGTTTCCTATGAACCAGCACCCCCAAGTCCCTCTCTGCCTGGGCATCCTCCAGCCACACCGACCCCAGCCTATAACTCTGCATGGGGTTATTGCGGCCAAAGTGTAAAACCCGGCACTTGGATTTATTAAACCTCATGCTATTGGACTCAGCCCCTCTATCCAGCCTGTCAAGGTCTCTCTGCAGAGCCCTCCTTCCCTCTGACAGAT
>VXBA01003285.1:437118-449613 GCA_013399895.1 Serilophus lunatus | reverse complement strand
TACACTACATCCACAGGTTTCCCCTCATCGATCAGATGAGTCACCTGGTCATAAAAGGAGACTAGGTTGGTTAAGCAGGATCTTTCCCTCCTGAATCCATGCTGACTAGATCTGATCTCCTTATTATCCTGTAGATGCAGCATAATTTCCCTTAAGATGATTCGCTCCATAAGTTTCCCTGGTACCGAGGTCAGGCTGACAGGTCTATAATTCCCCGGATCCTCCTTCTTGCCCTTCTTATAGATAGGTGGCACATTAGCCAAGTTCCAATCATCTGGAACCTCTCCAGTAATCCAAGACTGTTGAAAGATGATGGAAAGAGGCTTAGCAAGCACATCTGCCAGCTCTCTCAGCACCCTAGGGTGAATCCCATCAGGTCCCATAGACTTATGAGGATCCAGGTGGGACAGCAGGTCTCCAACATCTTCCACCTGGACCGTGGGGGGGGCTACACTGTTCCCTATCTGTATCAACTAGTTTAAACAACCATATAACCATATATCTCAGTCAGGGACAAAAGAGCAACTGAGAGAAATGGGGTATGTGAATATTTACAGGCACGCAGAACACATGATTTCCTCTTTAATGCTAATCACAGGCTTGAAAAAAACCAAAGAAAACCAGACAGGGTCGGCAAAAGAAAAGCATTAGTCCAGATTTGTTATTTCGCTGACAAACAAATAGGCAGCGTACTTCCATTTTAATCTTCTCACTGACATTTTTAGTGTCATCTACTTGGTGTTACCTGTATTTTTAGAACAAAGTGACCCCTACCTTTTTTCCTTCCCCCCCCCCCCCCTTCCCTCCACCCCCGAGGAACAGCAAAATGTGGAAAAGTGATTGAGCTTTGAGTTTTGTATTTGCAGGGATCTTTGCATATATTAATGCATTTGAAATTAATGATCCCTTAAATAGCATGATAAACCAGAAAACTAAAGTAGATATAGAATGACCAACTCTTCCTTTAAAATTGCTGGAACCTGTGAACCCTACTAATCTGAGAACTATCAGTGTTTAACATGCCTATTATTTAAGATTACAGAAGCCTGTGTATGACTAGGAAAAAAATCTACTCATTAAAATAAAAGTAGCATTTTGGAAGTCTTTAAGGACTTTTGTTTGCATATCAGAGAATGGAATCCAGTTTGGAAATACTCTTCTAGCACAGTTTACTTGCTGGTTTGTCTGAGATTAGACTAATCAGCTGGCACGGAAAGACCTGGCATTTGGTCTTACTGATGCATTACAAAAGTACACTGTTGCATTCCCCGCTCCTGTAAGCTTTGATTAAGATTTTACAGTGCTGTTAGAAAAATACCTTATTGCAGCAGTGAGGAAATTTACATTCTTTAGGTCCATGTGGTTGGATGTTATGAATGAGAAAGGTTTTTTTTAAGGAGTGTGATCTGGATTAAAACACAGAGAATTCTGCTTGCCAGCTCTAATAGCAGAGCAGACTGAAATTTACTTTGTGTTTAGTAAGCAGATAAGATAAAAACAAATAGGAAAAAGGAGGAGATGAAAAGATAGAAGAGACTGCTTAGAGAAACTGCAGGAAGTTTTGCAGCTGAAACTCAACCGTAGGTGAAGTCAATATGCACTCAGAGCTGTATTTGAAGCGACCTGGGCGGCCTGGAGGAAAAGTCAACAGCAACCTCCTGAAAAATGAAAATTTCTTCCCCTAGGTAGGGAGAACCATGGCAGTAACACAGACTGAGTATGCATTGACTCTGCTGTGGAACAGCTCTTTAGGTGGGTGCTCTTTAGGTTTGGTAGATGGTGATCAGGGCATGAGTCAGCAGCGGGTCTGCCAGAAAGAGTATCCTGGATGTTATGATTAGAAACATCTAGCAGAGCAAGAAAAGTGATTACTACCTTAGCTTTTCATTTTTTACACTACATTTAGGCTACCTGATCTAGTTCTGGGCTCCCCAGTTCAAGACAAACATTGATAAACTGGAGGGAGTTCTGTAAGGGCCACTACAAATGGGAGCGGGGAGAGCACCTTCCCTGTGAGGAGAAGCCGAGGAGGGACCTGGACTTGCTCAGCCTGATGAAGATGCACCTTTGAAGGCACTGAACAGCAGTCCCTGGGCACCTACAGTGAGGGTGGAGACTCTTCAAAGTAGTGTGTGGTAGGAGGATGCTGAATTTGAAGCTGACCCTGCATGGGGAAGGAGGTTGCATTAGAAATATGAAGGCCTTTGCAAACTGAGCTATTCCATGTTCCTATAAATAGCAAGAAAGGGGAGTAAATCACACAAATAACATATCAGAACAATTTGTCTGCCAGAGATTCCCATGAAGAAAGGTCTTTCCTAACCTATGTCACAACTGCTTTTAATGCACCAGAGAGTGGCAGCAAAAAGAGGCAATGTAGAGGACTAGAAGATAGATTTCTGTGTAGATAAGCATTCAAACAATATATCTGTTCCACTCCATGAGCAAAGCAAGGATTTAGAAGCATCAAAAGTGAAGGAAAAACTGAAGAGAAAAAGAGAGACTTTAAGACTTAGCAGTGCAGTTGGTGAGGCTGTGAAAGCTGCTCAGGCAGGCACAAGTACTCAATCTGGGGCTGGACTTGGATCTCTGAGTCCTGATAAATAATAAGAAATTAAAACAACCACAAGAGCTTTAGAAGCATGCTGGTTGGTTTTATTTAGGAGTGACTGAGATCTTTGTGGGTAAAAAATAAAATCAGAAGACAAGATAAAATACATAATACAAAGTTATAAGAGAACATGAGTCTCATGCTGAATGCCATAAAATGAAGACTCAAGCTCAGAGATAACATTTAAGTACAGTAGTTAAAAATCAGCATTCCCTTTCTGAAGGAAGTTGCAGCCAATTTGCTGATTAATTCTCCTTCAATCCTGTAGAACAAGTACTCTTTGGCCTATATAAAAAGCATCAGAGGCTAAAAATCCAAGGCCCTTGAATACATTTTTAAATGAAGCTATTTTAATCAGTGTTGAAGAATTATACATATTCTGGGAGACTGTACATTTTGGGCTATTCATAATGGGTGGCTGAGCTTTTTATTTTGTGTTGCTGACTTGAATATTGCCCAGCACTGAAATGGTTGGATATCATGAGTACTATCTGCTGGTTTTAGTCCAGTTTTTAGTGAGCAGGTGCCTATACTATGAAAACCCATCATCACGACTGACACTAATTTGTACCTTTATTGAGAATCACAGTAGAGAGGCAAATATTCAAATGTATATGACTCCTGAAGAACTTTGTCAGAGACAGAATTGGAGTATGAGAATAAGATGGAGGTATCACTGGAAAAATATTTGTGGCCTGTATTTTTACACATATATGTAAAAATTTATACACACATTTAACCACCAAGAAAAATACGGCTTTCAAAGCTTTACATTTTACTGTTACCAAAAGTTCAACTTGAAAAAAGACCACAATCAAACTGCCTTTCTGATATCACAATGTCTGCCTTATCTAGTACAGTCTCAAACTATCTTCTTGTACAAGAGCTTTCCCAAATAAAAAATAGAGTGAGGAACTGCATCCTCACACCTTAATTCACCTCTCTGCTGTCACAGAAGGTGGCCCAGAGTCCCACTAATGCTCATAGATTGCCTCATCAGTTAGCTGATGCTTTGCATAAGGAGGGTGTTACAGAAGAAAGTCATTTAGTAGAGGCCTGGTTGTTGGATTAATTACAGGCTTTGGCAGCCTATCTGTATCTGAAAGAGCAGGGATATACCAGCCTCTTGGATCAGGAATAGAAATTGAAGACAGATCATTGTACAGCCCATCTCCTGATGAAGTCCCAGCTGCCCTCCCAGCCTCAGGGGGAGAAACTGGTGGAGGGAGCTATGAGCAGGAGAAGAAAACCTTATGATAGAGGGAGTTTTAAGGATAGAGTTCTTCCTTTTTTTTTTTTTTCCTAAATAAAGAACTAGAGGAGTTGTTTGGGGCATTAGAATGAATACTGCAGCCAAATACTTCATGATATTGTCCATGCTAGAAATTGAAGTGTTTCCTTTGGTCTTCTCACCTCCATGAAAATGATGCACTCCTCTGCCCTGTCCAGCTGTCATTCTACAGGCTTTGGTAGTAATCTTAAAAATTATTTATATGATGTGCTGCTAATAAAGAGATAATTGGCAAAAGAAGTAGTATAGACATACTTACCCAAAATATGGAGACATGTAGCCGAAGAGAGACATATAACATCTTTTTTGTTTTTTTTCAAAGTGCAAAGATCTCATTAGAATTGATAGAACTTCTTCATTATTTTACATTATATACTGTAATAAGGGTATATCCAATTAAGCCAGTAAATATAAGCATCTCCTGTCTAAGGAAATGCCTCACCTTGTCATGTTTTTCTGGCAGTTTCTTTTGGTGGTTACTTTCTAAATGTGGCACTTGAGGGTACCTAAAGCTTATGGACCCCAAAGAAATCTATTGAAGAATTCAGTTTCTAATTGCTGCTGGATATTGATCAAGTGAAAACAATTTGATGTTTAACCTTCCAGGCCCAGCCAAATCATGGGAAATGAAGCTTGTACTTTTTCTGCTTTGTCACCTGCCATAAACACCTAACACTCAACAACTCATGCAAAAGGAACGCTGTTGCCTGCCTTTGTCATTTGCATTCAAAAACATGGCTTGTAAAATAAATGCATTGTTACTTTCCTTCCATCTTTATATCAGTTCATTTCCAAATGAATGAGAAATGTATTCAAGATTGTTTTGAGATGGTTTAACAGCTGTCAAAAAATTTAATTGGACTTTTGTTGAGTAATTTTGAAGACTAACTCTCTCGTGTCTCTATAAACACTCTCCCACTGTCAAAAATCCTGCACGAAGTGACCATACTGTCAAGGAAACAGGGATTGGAAACAACAATAGAGATCAAACTTTTTTTTTTCTGCCATTGTTTATTGTCCCTTTTGATCATTTCATTTTGCAAGATCATGGACTTGAGAGAATTGTAGAAAAGAACAGCTCGTACATAGCCCTCACAATCTGTTAAAGCTAGGGATCTCAAAGAAATCCACAATTTGCAGGACAGCATGCAGTGAGGTACCAGCCCTTTTCACTGGCAAAGCTGAGCCATTTTTATCACAAGTTGCAAGAACTTTGAGCCATAAGAAAAGTGAAAATTCCCTTTATATTCTGGTCAAGAGTGTGCCCAGACACCAAAAAGGAAGACTCTGAATTCCATATTTACTGACATTCTCAACATTGGGGAACAATTGCATTATATTTGTGGGTTTTTTGTTTGTTTGTTTTTTAAAAAAATGCTCTGATTGGTTTAAAATTTGTTGTTACCTTTTAGCTCAGATAATTCACTAACACTGAAATCACATAATTGGCAAAAAATATTTTAGCTATGATGAGTTTAATTTTTATATCCTGGAAAGTCTTCCCAGTCAGCTATAATACATCAAAAGGAGAGTTTTGTCTAGAAACCTAGAATAAACTTACTTTATGTGGACAAGGAGGAAGATACAAGACATTTTTTCAAGGCTTGCCCATTTCTATTTTGTAACAGCTATAAACAGAGCAGCATTATTTTCCTTGCTCATGTAGTTCTAGCAATGAATGTACAAACCTTAGATTGTAAAAATTCTGTCACCCTAAATAAATCATACCCTGTGCTAGATAAGAATATAGCCCATCACCAGCAGAATTAAATGGAAAGATACCCATGGTCTGCTGGGCTGTGCTTCAAGCCATTCCACTTCGAGACTAAGCAGATGCCTAACCCCAAGCTGTGTCAGGGTTCGAATTCAGCAAAGGGCCCTTTCTGATTCAGTATGAGACTACTATGCTCTCTCTTCTTTTCTTTGGGCTAGTCCAGTCTCCTACATTCTCTGCCTCTTCCTTTAACACCTGATTTCCAATTCATACTGAATGGCACTTCCCAGAGGTTTCATAAAAGTGAAAGGGATTATAAATCAAATCACTTTTATGTTCTACAAGTACAGAAAATCGTTATAATTATGACATTGGGGTAAAATGATCCCTTTGGGGTTTTTTAGAGTTCCAAAACCTCAGAATGGAGTCCCATTTCTAAGCAAGGAGAAAGAACACCCTTTACCAAATTAAGAGCTTTCCATATGCAGCATTTTTATGGAGAATAATTTTCTTACTTTTAAAATGACAAACAGAAAGAATGCATCATAAAAAAGGACCTGGCAATCACTTGATTACAGCATCACTTTGGTGAACCTATAATAAAAGTGGCATTTAAATAATATTGGATATTAAAATGTAGAATGAAAATAAAGGGGACTTTTGGACTCTATATTTTTTTTTAATAAAATTGAGTTCTTTGCAGTATCGTTATCTGCTGATATGATTCAAAGGCAATCACAGCTTAGTGCCAGGAAAAATGTTGAATGGATAAAGGAAAGCCATACTGCATGTGAGAAGAAGGATTGCTTCCCAGTGTCAAAACAGTTTTGCTTTGACTTCTGCTTTACAGGAAAATATAATCATGCCAGCATTAGGAGAGCATTAGTGGGCCCAAAGTTGTCAATTAGATCACTTATGTACTACTCACAATCCTAGCCTTCCGAAAGAGGTTTTTCTTTATGGGAAGGATGGAAGTTTCTCAACACTATGTCACTTAAGATACAATGCTGTTTTAATTCTTCTGAAAAGCAAATCACTAAAAATGTGAAATGCTACAATAGTGCGTCATCCTATGCCTTAATGTCGTCCCAAATTATGAGCCTTGTTAAAGTTATCAGCCTTGTAGATCCAATCTAATTCTGTAAAGCTTTTTACCACTTTATCATAGCTTACACTATTCAAATCATGACTTCACTGAGAAAAATCATTCCCTGTAAATAAATCTTACCCTGAAATTTGTTCATCTACTGCTTCTGGTGACTTTATGGATCTGAAATTGTAATTAGAAATTGCAAATTAGAATTGGTAATTAGGTCCATGACTGAATATTGATAAACATTTCTTGCATGGCTGTGAAGAAATAAAGTCTACTCCAGTGTTTCAACCGTATTGTTTCCATAGAGGTAACACAGGCAAAAAGTAGTAAAAGCTTACTTTTGTCATTAAAGTGCTTCTGAACACATTGAAGTGACAAATCTGATGAGTTAGAAGGTGACATTTTTGTATAGTTTCTCTTCAAGACAGAGCTGCAGTTTAAAATAGGTTGCGTTGATCAGAAACATAATTCACCTGAGGAGACGATGTGGCCACAATCAGTGCAAAGGGAATGAGGCAGACCAACCAGTTTCATTGAGATGATGGCCTTTGAGAGGGTAAAATCTTTCATCTCAGCAGCTTTTTATTGCCCACTGTAAGTTGTCCAGGGAGAACAGCTAAATAAACCATAGACTTGAACAAGCTGAGATTCAGTGATGTCTAGTGCAGAGGAGATGATTCTGGTGCACCCCAGCCTCTGCTAAACCTGCAAGCCAAGTTGGAGGCCACTGCTTGCTGCTTGTCTGGTCTCTCTTATGGAGCTGCATGGCACTGGCTGTCTCCTAGGCATTCTTCTGGGCTAGTTTCTTGATTTGGTTTTCCCAGCTCGGATTCCATTGTGCTTATTTTATTCAGTTTCCTGAATAATAAAAATCCTTCTGTGTTTTGGTATAAGATCTACATCAACCCTTACTAAAGAAATCCCAGGCACTGATATATTATTCTTCTTTTATCAGGGCAGAACTGTGCCATCCAGAGAACCTATTATACCCACAATATTAAGAAATAATGACTTGCATATGTGTGTTGGATAGCATTTTTCCATGAGTCAGGAGGATATAAGCTTAATGCCATTAATTTACACTGAATGAGTATTATGCAGTAAATATATGTGCGTGTGTGAATGTTTGAGGTTGTACTATACCCGTCTCCTAACCCATTGTCTTGCACTATCCTGAACCTAAGGTATTTTCAAAGAGATACTGAAGACAGATCCCCATTTGTATGCCACCATTAGTAGCTGCATACAGTCCTCTGGCCTCCTAATTTTCAAACTGCCTTCACAGAAACACAAAATTACTTGGGATTGGAAGAGACCTCTGGAGATCATCTAATCCAACAGCCTATGAAAGCAGGTTCATCTAAAGCCGGTTGCACAGGATTATGTCTGTTGTAGGTTTTGTATCTCTAGAGAAGGAGACAACAACAACCTCTGTGGGAAGCCTTTTCCCTCAAGACTTCTGTATCTTCACTTTTTTTTTTTCTCACAGGAGAATTTACAAGTTAAATAGAATTAAAAATAAAATTGAGTTTAGCATCTCACAAGCAACCTTTGCAGAAAATCAGGAGCAGAAAAGCTGAACAGAGTTTATCTGTAGCAGTTGTAAAGATAGCTAAGGATGTTACAGACCAGTAGATACCCATAGCAAAAAATCCAGTTTGCCATCTTCATGACAATAATCCTGTTGCTCAGGACTGTAAATCAACATGTGGCAAGCAATGTGTTTTTCTGAGAAACTGTTTATTACATATCTGATATATCTACAGCAGAAAGAGGCCTGGTGTCATGTGCTCTTGGGTACTGCGGCTGTTCATTATCAGATCAGAACTATATTTCATAGGCTAAACTTCATCTGAAACAAATGACTTCAGCTCCATAGGCTCTCCTGGGGCAAGATCAATTTACACTAGCCAAGGATATTGCAGACTGTCTGCGATCCTCAGAACTATTGCCTGATGCTGGAGTGCAAGATTCTCATTCTCCCAAATGCCAAATTCATATTTTGAAATAAAAACAATGTCAACAAATTACAGAGGCTATGTGAGGACTAGCAGGCCTGATTTCCCATTATGCTGCTTCAGTCTGCACTAACATGGAGGTGAATGAGGCTCTGAAAGCATGCTACAGTGAAGTACAGGAGTGTTTATAAGCACATCTTCCTGACAGGTTTGTTTTTTTGAACAAATTGAAAAATGTAAGTAGGGAAAAGCAGTAGATATGTGGATCTGAGTCATGCATGCTTCTTACTGCATTTCATTAAACTTTATTCTTTTTAAATGTATTCATATTCTCAGGACTCACAATCCATGTGATTGTGCTATCATGTAGAAAGAAAGCAAACTGAATTCTATTTGAAAAAAGGAACATTGAGTAGCACATTATCTTGAGGGCTAATTATATGGTGAGGTAAGTGCTGGAAGAGAAAATGAACAGGACTAATGAAACTACCAGATGATACTTTATAAGAACTTCACCACACTTGTGTGAAGGGAAAAATAATTTCTTGAGGAGCTCAGAGCAAAAGTAGAATATAGCAACATAGGATCCACTTCAGAAAAATGGTGGGAAATACCTAAGACAGAGATTTCAATCTAAGAGAAATTGAAAATAATAGTAAAATAAGGTGACACATGACTTATCTATTTATTATCTGGCCTCCAACAGTGTATTTGTCATTGCACTAAACCAGCATATTCATTCAGCCACTAATGCTCTTGAAGACATGTATGCTCATATGGCAAAATACTTGGGGACACACAGACATGGAAGTTGCTCATCCATCCTGAGCCATATTGTAGCTACTAACCCAAGTTGTTATTTTTTTTTTTTTTTTGTCACTCTATCCTCCTTCCATGGTACGACCACCACAGGGTGGTGTTTATCTAAAGGATGTGGTGCGTGGCAGAGAGTCTATTTGGAGGCCAGTAGCTAGCAGTGTACACAAAGGGCCAATACCAAGCCCAGTTCTGTTTAAAATTTTCATTAGTGTCCTGGGTGCTGAGGCAGAGTATAGCTTCAGCAAATTTACTGATGACAAAAATAAAGGAAGAGTGACTAATACTCCAGATGGTCCTGCCCACATCCAAAGTGACCTTTGACAAGCTGGAGAAATAGGTTGACAGGGACAGCAGTAAATTCAACAAGGTGAAGTGCAAAGTTCTTCACCTGAGAAGAAACTATCCTAGATGCCAGTATACACCGTGGGTCACCTGGCTGGAAAGGAAATTCTCAAAAAAGAGCCTGGATATTCTTCTGGGTACCAAATTAAGCACAAGCAAGCAATGTGCTCTTGCAGTAAAGAATGTTAAGGTCATCCTGGGCTTTGCTAGGCAAAGTAGTGTCAGCAAGTCAAGGGAACTGATCCTGCTCCTCTACTCAACACTGGTGAGGCCACATCTAGAGTTCTGTGTCCAGAACTAAGATCTGCAGTACAAGAAATACATGGACCTACTGAAAATGACAGCAAGATTATTAAGAGATTGGAGCATGTCATGTTGTTCAGAAGAGGGTAACAAAGCTAGTGAAAAGACTTGTATCTTCAAATGTTAGTGATATAGCTTATGTTTACCTTACAACATCTCAAATTACACTGGTCACCTCCATTTTTTCCCTATTAGAGCTGAATCAAGCCCTAAACTGAAGCAAGGTAAAGTGAATGCTATTTTTCCTTGGTACCTTTGAAAAGATAAGACTAGTAGAGTGTTCAGAATGACAGTTGCCATGAATGGGTGCCTACTCCCATGCAACATTCCTCAGCATGTCCAAGATACCCACTTGACAATGTTCTTCTAGAGACAACATGGCAGCCAGAGGACTGGCAAGTTACACTGCAATACTGAAAGACATAATCCATGCCTGTCTTTAGGTGGCTGAATCCCATTCAGCTGAGATTTTCCCCACCCCTTCTTCATATAGCAAATGAGATATTGGCTTGCTGCAGAGTATGGCAATAATTGACTTGTGTGGCTTTGGCTTATGTATTCAGAGACATTGTACAAAGAAAGATGTTTAGCCCCAGATTTAGAGAAATGTAGGTGTCTACACGTAAGCCCTTTACCTAAGCTCCCATTATAGTGAATTAAAAACTACCCACTGCATTCGATAGTCTTAATATTACTGACTAAAAACCTGCATTTGGGCAGTTGAATAGATCTCGAGGCTCCACTGACTCTTGAAGGCAGAAAATGATTTGTACAAACCTTGCCTTGAGCTTTGGGAATGATAGATGTCTTCAAAGTTGTGCAGTGAAGGTTGAAAAAACAGTCAAGGAAGTATTGGATTGTAATGAAGCACAGAGATGGGAAAAGATCCTGACTCTACTCAGTGTCTAAGATGAAGCATTCAAAAGGCTACTTGAGTGGAACACAATATGGTCAGGACTCCAAAAGTCTTTATCCTAAAGGTGCCACAGCAACCATGAAGTCTTAAGTCACTCCAAAAGAAACTGTCAATAACAGAGATAATGGCTGAAAGAGAAAGCAGAGAACAGTAATTAACTCTGCCTCTCCACTACGAGAAAGGCGCAATATATTGTATGTCTTCAAGCAGGGGATAGAAAAAAATTAAGCTCTCATGAATATTCATGCTAATCTTTAGTTCTTTAGAAACATTTTGTAGGGAGGAAGGACAGTGGAATATGGGCCTTCAGGCTTATTGGCTTGAAAAATAATGAGAAAATAAAATTCAAGTAATGAATTATAGCTACAGGTCTACGTTGAAAAATGGCAAGCTGAAAGAATGCCCCCTTTGCTACAATCACAGAATCATAGAAGGATTTTTGTTGAAAGTGACCTTAAAGATCACATAATTCCAAAACCCCCTACCTTGGTACTCTACTTGACCACATTGCTCAATGCTTCATCCAACACATCCCTTAATATTTCTCAGGATGTGACATACACAGCTTCTGGGCAAGCTGTTCCAATGCCTCACATCCATCACAGTACAGAATTTCTTCTGAATATCTAATCTAAATTGCCCCTCTATACTTGGAGGAAGTCAGGAGGACAAAAGAAAGAGCAGACCTTCTAAAGCTTGCACTGTACTCCTGGAGACAACTTGGTCTTTTGCCTCAGGAACATTCTGAGAACAAAGCAGCATGTTATTGAAAAAAATGACAAAGTCACTATCTACATCATAATCATAAAGTACAGTAATTTTGCCCCAAATTTTTACCATAATGTTAAAATCAATATGTGTTATGTAACAAGAAAATATTTGGCAGCACTTTGATCATTGTAGTATATTGAGTGTGGGTGGTGAGATCATTTCTAACATGGAAATTATTTCAGTGCAACCTACTTTAGACTGAAGATTGCATTAGTCAAACCCATTGTTTTTGTCTTTCTAAATATTTAGCCCATTCACAATCATTTTCACACACTCCACTTGCAAAAAACTTGTGAATGTGCCTTCTACCATATGCATCTTCCCACTGCAGGTTAGTAGCTTATCAGAAACAAGAAACTTTTAGAATCTCAGACATTCTTAGCAAACTTTTTAAAACTTCCATTGTCTACGTTCATGTGTAATCCCCAAATAGGTTTTGTCTAAATACTCATTTGCTGTCTAGGGATATTTTCAAAGACATTTTATTCATTATATTCTTGTCTTGTCTGTTGTACTTTACATATTATCATGTTCCATATGTTGTAGACTGTTTATTTTCAAGGCAAGATGCAGCGGTACAAATTTGTCATCCTGGTCTCTTGTGTACTGATATTTGGATAACAGGTAGAATTTCCTGGATCGAATCTGCTTCTCTACCGGTCTTTTTTTTTTTT